>JAEMWC010000136.1:557500-577500 GCA_016490735.1 Pachyseris speciosa | reverse complement strand
ATCAAGGTACCACGGAAAGCCGTAAAAATCTCGAGCAAAAACTGATCTTTCAAATTGGCACTCTTAATCCCCACGGTATCAACGAGCGCTTTTCATTCAATTAATTTATTCCTGTTTTTCACGTTACCATGTTACCACCAATAGCGTAGCTCCATTTTCTGTATATAAACCATACACAACCCACAATTCCTCGATTCGCTCCGACGAAGGGCTAACGCTCGAAACGTCAGCTAATCGAATCCCTGTAAGGTGGTCAATTTACATTATCAACTCCGTTGATAAACCAAATTTACATTTTATTTTAACTCCACAAACTGACTTGATTTGGTGTTGCTGGTTCTCGTCCTTAGTTAGTTAGTGAAGTTTTTGTCCAGCTACTCCAGTTTTCCACTCTCGTGAAAATCAAATAGTGTCCCAACTGATTAGCACCATGGGTGCTTAGTACCGTTGACACTCTAACGGAAGGGATCCATGTTAAGTTTTGTACTGGTTTGTCTGTTTGGTCTCCTTGGAAATGAAAGGAATCTAGTTCCGCTTCAGGGCGAACTGCTTACATAGTGGAGTATAGTGGCCAATCAAAATAGAGTAATTGAGAAAAGTAAAAATCTTCGAGCTAGAAAAACAAATTTGTGAACACTTGATCTTTAAATATAGCAGTAAAGGAAGGCAACGAACACAGAAGGGATGCACAAGACTTGTGTTACAAATAAGAAGCTTCGACCAGTTAAATACTCAGTTTTAGGCGGCTAGATCGAAACAACATTCTGGCAAAATCTGAGTGAGTCAACGGTAACTACATTGGGTCACTGGGTCATTCGATGAAATTAGAAACCAATCACTGAAACGCTAACTAGTAATTGTCAAGGTAAACAACACGAACAAAGGGGGTTAGTTTCTAAAGAAACTGCGGTGCTACGTCGTTGGAGGAGTGAAACACGAAAATTTTTGTTTATCAACGAAGTTGTCCTTTCATTCAAAACACTGACAAAATATCGGGCCCTAAGCGATCTGTTAAGATCGCTGATCGTTTCACGTGTCGGCTCCGCGAATGGAATGTCATCTATTGCATAACCTGCGCATTGTACAAAAAGTTACACATCGGCGAAACAGGAAGACCACTAGGTGGCCCGGATGCAAAGATGACAAAGATGCATCCCAACCAGTCGCCCGTCATTTTAATCTCCCTAGCCATTCCAAACAACACATGTTGATCTCCGGCCTTCTCCTGCATCAAAGTACCACGGAAAGCCTTTAAAATCTCTAGCAAAAATGTATCTTTCAAATCGGCACTCTTAGTCCCCACGGTATCAACGAGCGCTGTTCATTCAATTTAATGTATTCCTGTTTTTCAAGTTACCATGTTACCACCAATTGCGTAGCCCCTCATTCCAACAATGTGTCTTTTCCAAATTTAAGAGTAACCTAAGTGATGCAGGATATGTGGGGTATACGCCTGGGCCCTGACCGCGTGGACAGACACAAAAGAAAGTCGTCCGTCCATTTACAAAGAGCACCAGCTCCAACACAGCGTTTCTAGAACAGTTTCACGTGCTTGCAAAATGTACGAGCAAATTTGATTGCCTCGTTCATGAGATTTGTACGAATTGTAGCTGCAGTGTTCGTTTAGAAATAAACGACAGCTAGCGTGACAAGCGTGACGACAAAGATAGAGCCTTCGGTATAGTTGACCAGCGACATCGCCGTGGTAATTCCTTTTATGGAGTGGCCAGATCGATTTGACCTCCTACCCTCCGAAAATTGCGAAAAGGGCGACCAAATCGACCGGTAGAGAAAGAGTTTTAACTCTTTTAAAATGATTTAAAAAGGTAACATATGAGTTCTGAGACAGTCTATACGCCCCCCACTCTGCAATTGCTTCGTCTTACCAGGTTAGTAAGTACACCAGGCGCTAGATTTGATAAATTGAAGTATTAACACCCAAACGCAAACTGAAACTAACAAGTTTGGTTCAATGAGCCCTTTGCTTTGCAAACGCCATGCTAGAGGGCAAGCAACACATCGGGACATTACAAACAAAGAGCTTACATCTAAAATGGTAATTTTCTTTGTCTGTCTTGTCCCAGTGGATTGCTTGTCCTCCAGCATGGCGTTTTTGTACCACGTGACTAACCAGCTGCAAAGGGCCAATTTAGTTTACGTGCGATAACTCACTTGCTTGAATCATCAATTATTAATAGACAATAAGTTGTTAATTCTTAGAAGGACGCAAGCAAAAACCAAACATGAATGTCACAATATTAAAAATGTTTATCTTTCTCGTTTCACCTGGTGGTAGCTTATTCAGTTTTATTCCGATAAACACTCTATACTTTCATCGCAATGGCGGATTTTCGTATGTTTTTAAGTCTGATTATCTCTATTTAATATCTGCACTCGTTTATAGAAGGAAAAATAAATAATTTTTACCGTTCTCATTTGCAATTTGTGATTTCCAATTTATGACCACTAAGAAGATGTCAGATTATAAATTAAAGTCCTCGCTCGCGCTCGTCGCTTCTCTCTCACAACGCTAAACAAATTTATTTCATCTTTCTGCTTTTTCAACCTCGAGCTACTTTTTAATTCCCTATACCTCATCCTTGCAGGTTTAAGATACGAGCTACTGTAAAATTTCCATTCATCGCTTGCTTGCTGTTTGCGAAGCCGAATTTTTCAGTCGTTAGTAGTAAATCTGACCATAGATAATTAAGGTTCAAGATGATTGAGATTAAGAAAAGAAGATAATTTTTTTAGGATCACGCGACAGCCGTAGACTGTAGGAACTGTTGAATGACGAGTGCTGTTTTCGCTGTCTCAGTTGTATGGCGCGAACAGAACTTGGGTGCAATAGTTGTAGCAAAAGCAAGGTAGGTACAAAAGCATAGGTAGGTACAAAAGCATAGGTAGGTACAAAAGCATAGGTAGGTACAAAAGCATAGGTAGGTACAAAAGCATAGGTAGGTACAAAAGCATAGGTAGGTACAAAAGGTAGGTACAAAAGCATAGTCAGGTGGCAAAAGTTTTGGCGTCTAGATCGTAGCCGAAAATTATAACATTTTCTTAATTTTGCACTAATAAAACTTCCCGTTAAATTATGGGTTGTTAACATGGTTTATTTAAAATGAACGGGCGTACAACTTTTCTTTTCTCAACCAAGGACAACCTCGAAGATCGGTTGCAACCTCGACTTTATTTTGTTTTTCTGACCTTCAAAATGTCTCACTCACAAACTAGCTCTGATCCCTTCAGTCATGAATGGATGGCGAATCGTCAGATTCGAGATTTTGCTAGATGGAGAGACACGTTGAACATTCTGTTCACCCAAGCCAGAGCGCGTTCAAGCTTTTCTTTAGTCTCACGACAAAGTCCAAGACTGGGAGATAACTTCGGTCAAAAAAGACGCACTTTGTTTTCCACGAGACCATTTCAACGCAGGTAAAAGCGAACTAGTGCTTTATATTATACTCGTCATAAAGAGGGCGAAATAAGAAAAGACATACCTCGTTTTTGATAAAAGTTTCTTTTCGTTTCTGTAACCTGGAATTTTTCTTCAAGAATCCCGAATCAGATGATCAACTTCACTCAAAAAACTTAGTAAGAAATTAATGCTACTCTATTGTCATCTTTCACTAACAACAACAAATGTTATGAATAATTAAACGTTATTTCATTTTGGCGTTTTGGTAACCGTCATTCATTCTTGTTACAAGTTGTATCTTCTTTCAAAGTCACGAAGCTATGGTTTCTTCCATAATAAACGTTAATTTTTCAATGGTTGTTTCCTCATTGATATCACTTCTTGCTCGTTTCGGGTGGGGAAACACCAAGCTAGTTTCAAACACATCACTTAGATCGCCAGAGACGAGTTAATTAAATAAAACAGGCCACTGAAAATTTTTAATGACTTGAAACGAACCATCTAGCTATTTGCAAAGGCCAGCCGAGAAGATGAGCTCAAGTCCGCCGCGAAATACTGATCACTTACCCAGCTAACGATTCCAGCGTCACCTGACCACGTAAAAGTTTGCCGTTTGTTTGTTTTTGCTATTGCTCTTGTGTCAGATTAAATTTAATTGCAAACAGCACTGCTTGTTGAATTTAAATTGGCAACTTGTCAAAAAAAATGTCTTTATCAGCCATTTTCATGTCAGGTATGTTCGTGAAATCTATCTGCATCAAATTCTCTGAGCTCAATAGGTTCCCAATACTTAGCGAATTTAGGTTTGCTACTCTTTGTAAAGATACATTCGCTGCCCAGTAAAGGCAATTTACTTTGTAAAACTACAATTTGGATCTCAGCAATTTTACATAATTATCTCAGCACTGCAGGTGATTTAAATTTAATCAATATGACACTGAGTTGGCACTAAAAAACGTTCCTAACTCGTCGGCTATTCTGAAGTCAGTCAGTCAGTACATCGTTCTCCAGCCTTTGCGTTTGTTCTCGTCTAATTTCTAAGTTTGCTGATGATAAACGTGATTAAAATTCGGCTGCTAACAAAACAAAAACAGTTGTTAATTCATTTGTGGTCATATCACCGTGGTCTGCATATTTTAGTTAACAATTATTCACCGAAGTGGAGGTAATATCCACCACTTTCACTGACACTGAGGTGAATAATTGTTTTAGTATATACCACACAAGCTGAACAATTAGCGGATCGGACCAAAACATTACTTTATGTGTAACAATATACCGAAAAGCGGTCGGAAATTGTAAAATCTCACGCGCCGGCTGCTCGGAGGTGAATAGTACTTGCTAATCACCTCCAAGTTAACCAATCAGAGCGCGCGAAAAGCACTATTCACTTGTGTGGTATATACTAATACCTGATATTTTTGGCAAAATGAGTCCTAAAGCAAGAAATGATTAAATAGTTGTCGCCAAAGAGCATAAGAGTAGTGCAGACAATAAAATGTCGTCTCATGTAAAGTAAGGAAAGAATTTATTCGTTTGCCCTTTTCCAAATTGTTCAAAACTTGGCGGTGACAGCCCTCGCCTGCGGTTTGTGGTTCCACTTCACACTTTATGACGTCATTCCTTTGACACAGACCGTAGACAGAAAACTGCCTTCGATTTGTTAGTTATCTGATTGGCTAAGCTCTTGACGCTTCTGCCTGTACTGGCTTGAGTGGTGCTGATTATGATAACTATCGCGAAATATCTCGCCCGTGACTAAGTTCTCATATTCGGGTCTCACGCGAGATTCATTATGCGGAATCTATTAATGGACCAGTGGTGAGTGCTGCGAGCCGCGAGGGCCTAGAGGCGAGGCCACCTCACCACCGCCCTGTTGCTATACTTAGACCAGAAGTGATTCCAATCACTTGAAAAAAAATGTAGAAAATGTAGAAAGAATTATCTCAACTCTGGGGTTTAATATGACCACGCACGTTTGATGTTAAAAGCAAAAGCAAAAGCAACGACCCACTTTAATCCATATCCAACCATTTTAAAAATGGCAAATTATTCAGTATGTATTGTTGCGATTCTTACTTGCTGCGCAAGTGTTGGCTGTACATGCTTTAGTTTCTCTTTCTCTTCTAGTAATATTTCCTTTTTCTTGCCTTCCTCATCAAGCAATTGCGAAATCCGCCAGGTTTCTTACTGTCATGTTATCATAAAACCTAGTTTGTGCCTCAAGTCTAGTCAAGTCGAATGAACTCAAGTTTAGTGTGCACTGTTGCGAGCTGTATAAAAAGAAAACTAAGTTCAAGAAAGTCTTCCTAGTATTAAGAATAAGTATAAATTAGAGATTGCGGAGAATCAGACTCCATGCTCCACACTAGCAAATCTTGCTGTGGTTTAATGGCTAATAACGATTCACCGTACGAATCAAATATTAAACAAACTCCTTTGGACTGTTCGATCATCCATCAGGAAAGATTAGATATAACAGTAAGCTTCGTTATGTACATCACGAACAGTAACACTACTACTTTTAGTAAAATGGGGTGCTCCATAAATAACGGAAACGTCAGTTTTGTCGTCGATGGGCCACCGTTTAAAAATCGCGTGATGACTTCAAATAAATGTAATTATCATTCGATATTTTTTTCCTATCCTTTTCAGTGGCCCAGAGCCGTCCACACGACCTACAAATAACTGCTTACAAATAATGGTCTGCTCGTGCGCAGTACCGTCCAACTTTGATTTTGTTGCAAATAATATTCTGTTCATGCGTAGTTGTGTCCACGGGTCCTGTCCATGCTCCTCCGATTCAATGTAAAATGATGGATCGTTTCACGCTTCCCGAAAAAACTAATGAAAAACAAGCTCGGTGATCGAATGATAAAACTATTATTGAACTCGGTTTTCGCAAAATATCGTGATTTGCCAGTGTCTCGCACGATATTTTGCTCAATCTAGTCCAATAATTGTTAACTGTTTGTTGCCATGGTTATTTATGACACTGACGATATGAACGAAATATTTGGGGAGTGGAAATGATTTAATGTTCTTTTTTGTAGTTGGTAGTTTTTCTTCGTCAGTATGATTTTGGTTCAGTTTCCTTCTCACATTCTGGGTTTGCTAAACAGTTGTAAGTTAGCTTTGACACTTCTATCAAACCATATGTTTTGTTATGCATTGGTTAACACTGAGCTTGTTGATTTTTCATTTGTGCTGCGAACAATCTAAAACGAGAAACACGCAAACACTCCTATTGTGAGATATTGAGGCCTGTGGCTTGCAAATTAAAAAACTGTGCTTGCTTTGTATCGCCACAGTTCAAACCATAAACACCCATGGCCTCAAAAGTCTTTCTTTATGTACTCCGTTGACTCATTTATCATAAGAAAAAAGGCGTACCTAGCTGTATGTTTCTTGATCGTATTATTAAAATATACAAAGAAAACAACCAAGCTAAAAACACACAAAATCATATTATATCTCATAGAATTCTAGAAATTGTCTCGGTCCTTAAAGACACTGACACTGTAATAAGTATTGAGAAATATTATTAAACTAAATAACGTCGAATTTCTCTTTCTTTAGATTACTACTTTTGGCTTCAACTCAGCGGATTTTTGCACAGATAATATTTACACATGAGACCATAGACATGTACTATAAGCACTTTTTAGTTTGCAATTTTGACTATTCTAGCTGCTTTTAGACTCATGTACTATCCTAACACATCGTTGAATTTTCACAATAAAAAATTATGTGTTGAAATATAACACAACTAATTCCTATCAAACGATAACGGTACACATGATTTGAATGTTTTTATCATGTAGAAAAGCTTTCACTAAAGAAATTTAGTAGAGATTCCTTGCATCCTGAGAATCCCACTTTCCTGTAAAGGCGGAAAATTCAAGAGTTGGCTTGCGCCATTTCTCTTTAGTGATTGCAATCTTTTATTAGGAGGACCGGCGTTGCATTTGAAGTGAAAAGTTTTATTTCTTTCGATTGATATGCTAGTGAGCAAAGAGCCTTCATCTTAATCACCACTGTACTCCTTCGAACTGTGGTAAGGGAAGGAAAGTTGCCGTTGACTGCTTTTAATTTCGGTCGAAAATTTTCCTACTTAAGCTTATACTCATCTCGCGGTTGCTGTGGCAAAACAGAAGGTTTCTTGAACAAGTGACAAAAGGAAGATGCTTTTAATGAATTACTTTCTGTTCTTGGTGAATCAATTAGCTGTTGATTTCGTTTCCTGCAGAGTAAACGTACGTGGTGTTCAAACAGTTAAATCAACTATTATTCAAATATTTTGTTTCGTCAGTATCAAAAATCATGTGCTTTGCTGAAGGGATTCACCGTCTGTGCACAGGTAACCCAGGCTCTGAAACTTACCTGTGGTCTGTGTTGTAAACTAATCATATGCGAAATAAATAACGTGGAGAGGATTTATGATGCAATGATTTGTGTTTGAGTGAATTGCTTGCCATTTGTTTGTTTAAGCTTTTTCCTCGTTATAGCTATAATTAACAATTGAATAATTCAAATGAAGAATGATCCTCGCAGTTGTGAACGCAATTTATGCAATTGCGAAAAGAAGCCTGAAAAAAGTCAGGACTTCAACGGGGTTTGAACCCGTGACCTCGCGATTACCGGTGCGATGCTCTAACCAACTGAGCTATGAAGCCACTGACGTTGGGAGCAGGTCAATTGTGGGTTCATATGTTCCCGTGAAAGAAATGAGTGTGAATGATATATGAAATGAATCATATATGAACTGCGGAAATGAAATCAAATGAAGAATGATCCTCGCAGATGTGAACGCAATTTATGCAATTGCGAAAAGAAGCCTGAAAAAAGATTCAGGACTTCAATGAGGTTTGAACCCGTGACCTCGCGATTACCGGTGCGATGCTCTAACCAACTGAGCTATGAAGCCACTGACGTTGGGAGCAGGTCAATTGTGGGTTCATATGTTCCCGTGAAAGAAATGAGTGTGAATGACATATGAAATGAATCATATATGAACTGCGGAAATGAAATCAAATGAAGAATGATCCTCGCAGTTGTGAACGCAATTTATGCAATTGCGAAAAGAAGCCTGAAAAAAGATTCAGGACTTCAACCGGGTTCAACCCCGTGGCTTCATAGCTCAGTTGGTTAGAGCATCGCACCGGTAATCGCGAGGTCACGGGTTCAAACCCCGTTGAAGTCCCGAATTTTTTTTTCAGGCTTCTTTTCGCAGTTGCATAAATTGCGTTCACAACTGCGAGGATCATTCTTCATTTGAATAAAGGGGATTAGTTTCTAAAGAAGCTGTGGTGCTGCGTCGGTGGGGGAGTGAAACACGAAAATTTGGTTTATCAACGGAGTTGATAATGTAAATTGACCACCGTACAGGGATTCGATTAGCTGACGTTTCGAGCGTTCGAGCGGGCGAGCGGGTTCGCTCCGACGAAGGGCTAACGCTCGAAACGTCAGCTAATCGAATCCCTGTACGGTGGTCAATTTACATTATCAACTCCGTTGATAAACCAAATTTTCATTCTTCATTTGATTTCATTTCCGCAGTTCATATATGATTCATTTCATATGTCCGTTCACAATTGAATAATTGGTGAATAATTGTTTTAGTATATGCCACACAAGCTGAATAATTAGCGGACCAAAACATTACTTTATGTGTGACAATATGCCGACAAGCGGTCGGAAATTGTAAAATCTCGTGTGCCGGCTGCTCCGTTGATAAACCAAATTTTCATTCTTCATTTGATTTCATTTCCGCAGTTCATATATGATTCATTTCATATGTCCGTTCACAATTGAATAATTGGTGAATAATTGTTTTAGTATATGCCACACAAGCTGAATAATTAGCGGACCAAAACATTACTTTATGTGTGACAATATGCCGACAAGCGGTCGGAAATTGTAAAATCTCGTGTGCCGGCTGCTCGGAAGTGAATGGTACTTGCTAATCACCCCCGAGTTAACCAATCAGAGCGCGCGAAAAGCACTATTCACTTGTGTGGTATATACTAATTTCTAATATCATATGTGTCTTTTCAAACTAAATAAAACCAATTCAATGTAGCAGTTTCAAGAGAACCTGGTAAACATTAATTATTTGCTTAAGTAAACAACGCAATTAGAGATTGAGAAGACAAAAAGAAAAAAGAAAAAAACAGAGAAAAGGTTTGTTTTTCGGATTTCGGTGTCAATGGTGTTGTGGTGAATAACATGTGGGCTATATTTGAAATTTCTCATGACTTACTGAAACTCTTTTATAAAAAATATAAAAGACCTATCGAAGAAGGGCGCTTAATCGAGGGGCGCTTATTAAGTTTTTCTTAAGACGAACTGTAACTTTATTTTCGCTAATGCACATAAAAGATCTCTGAACGCAGACAGAGAGAGAAATAACTGGAAGGGGCTAAAGGCAAATAGACTGTTCTCCTACATGCATCGATGCCGGTGTAGTGGAAGCTTATAAGATTGGAAATAAAGTGACAATGGAAACAGGTTTTCCTTGTATCCCTGCTATTTAAGAAAGTGAGGGGGGAGGGGGGCGCTTATTTACTATTTTGGCCGAGGGGGGGGTGGACGCTTATTTCGGGGAGGGCGCTTATTCGAGCGTGAGTGCTTATTCGCCGAGGAAATACGGTAACTGTGTCGTCTCTACAAATGCCATTGCAATTTTTAAACAGCTCAAGTAACAAGTGCGGCTTCATAAAGTTTTAACCAACCGCCAATTATTTAATGGATTTCAAAAGCCTCATATCAGTAAAACAAACGCGGAGCAACAATCAGTTCTACATGGTGATAACAGCACTTATAATCGCTTTTACTTATGTTTAAAAATAACTTCTTTTAGAGCGGCATACTGGATAGCCGACGCAGCCTTTTGAAAAGATACTATACCACGCAAACAAAGATTGGTAGGTCAGTGTAGTATAGCATCTGATATTACAGCAACCACGAAAGGCGTTATCGATTGAATACTTCACATATTACTGACATTGAACGACAACAAAATTAATGTTTACAATTCTTCACACATTTGAACTCATCTGTTAGATTTAAGCTTAATTCATTATCTAGAATGAGAAATGTCTTCTACAATTCCCTTTCATAAGAAGTATTAATTTAATGTTCAATTTGCTCTCAATTAATTAATCTGATTAATTTTTGTCAGCTTTTACGTTTACGTACAGATGGGACACAAGGGCGGATCCAGAAAATCCAGAAGAGGGTGCCGAAGAAATAAATAAAATCATCTAATGCACAATACCACTTAAAAGTCGGTTGGTTACAGAAGCTTTTTCAAAAAACTACATGAAAAAGGGGGCACCGCCTTGGCCCCATCCCTAAATCCGCCACTGGGACATGTAACTTTTTATATTCTGCCGTTCGAATTCAGAGGTCGAAAAATCCTCCATGCTTAGTAACTCGAGGTGATTATTCAACGGTTTTATGTATTTATTTATTTATTTATTTAATCAATTTGCCAACAAAGGCAGGTGACAACACAATAGAACATTAAGTCCCCTACAAGGTGTATCACCCAACCCAACGCACATCATGAATATAAAAGTGGCGCACAGTTAATTTAAGTCATATCACACATTCTGTTGCAAATTACTATAAAGTCTGGTTTTATATGGGGAAATACCAGCGACATTCTCTCTGGTGGGCTGAATTACAAGAGAATATTAGAGCCATTTCTAGCAGCTACATTATGTACTGAAGAGACTAAATGTTGAATAGATGTGGTAAGAAACCGACTATGAACTCTATACTAAATGAACATGAAATTGCGAAGATCACATATTGAACTGTAAATTAAAGAACTCCTAATTTTGAAATCGTGGCTTTCAAAAAATTGTTGCTTTGGTAAAACAACATCACGTGAGTAATCCAATGTCAGATTAAACTGTTGCCACCAAATGGTACTGTTCACTTAAATACGAAAAAGAAATCATAAATGCTGAAGGTCAGCGAGGCAGTAAAATCGATCCCCTGCCCTCCACCCTAGGCTAAATGGGGAAATACTACTTTGCTGCTTTTCCGTTTCAAGTGCAGATGGTAGTAGGGTGTGCTCGTCTTGCCTATTAGGGATTAAAATTGTATGTGTCCTTGAGCGGTACCAGGATTTCAATTAAATCAAGCAAACCTTGCAACTTGTTACTCTGATTCGTTTTAGGCAGCATTCCTATGAGCATTCTTTCCGCTTTCATTGTGGATCTCAGGGTCCTTTGCAAATAGTGTTTCTAATCTTCCGCCCCCAGCAACTTTTTAGGATCGGTTTCTTTTAAAACATTACTCAAAGTTACCTTTTTGTCTTGCTGTTCGCATTATTTTGCCAGTCGACGTAACTGGCTGCATTTCACGAGGCTCTATCTGCGTGATTTTAGTAGCGAAAATTATACCGTATTTTTACGCAACAACGTACAATCCTAAGCGTTTATAATTTGATCCTTGTGTGGTGGTACCTGATCATAAACTCTTGGCTCCCGAAAATCTAAATATTTATGAAGGTTCTTCAGTTTTCAGGGTATGGAGATTAAGTTTCACATCAAGCATGCACATAATTCCGTCTCCCGTAGCTGTTGCTAAAGTAAATAGGGAGCTAAGCAACCGCGACAGCAGCAAGAACGAAAACACAGCAAAAAGAGGTTTAATGAGAAAAAACAATTGCTCTGCAGGTGCCTTTTACATTTAGGCAGATTTCTTTGCCGTCCCTTGCAAAACAACAACTTGAAATGACCAATTTCAAGGTTATGCGGAGAACGTGAGTTCATGGGGGTGTATTTTCGTTTGTTCTACTTCAACACCACTCATGCTAATTTACTTTCTGGGTTGTTCACCTACACAAGTACAGCAACATATAAATACCGTTCTTGTTTCCGTCGTCGATGCTTATAAGCTCCCTATGACTCGCTTCGGAGTGAGCCAGAATAAAAGTACATCAGGAGCCCATGACAAGGGGCGTACAACTCCCATACTAAGACCATGTCACGGCATTTTTACAAACCGATCTATTTTTGGACTATCTTTTTCCGCAATAAAGGGCAACGAGGACGGCAACAGGGACGAACAACACAAAACAATAGTTTTAATGATCAAAAACAAAGGCCATGCACTTGCAGAAACTTGTGATGTCATTGAGGCTCCTGTGAGAGTCTGATATTCGCGGGAAATTCAATCTAAAAATAAATTGGTCTGTGAAAACGCCGTGACAGGAATTTAGTTTAGCTGTACGCTCGCAGTGGTGGGCTCCTGGGTTCATGTATAACGCTTGTGTTGGGTCTTGATCACTTTCAGTCCGTGCCACAGTAACGGAGATGACAGCGCTGTTCAGGAGGTGTTCCACTGATAAAGTACAAGTAGTAACTGGCGCAGTTCAGGACCTGAATATTGATGGACCAATGGCAACAGTCTGAAACCCAACTGAAGCAAACCTGCCTGGTGACTTTACCATCTCCCGCGGTCGGATGAGAACCATTTAACCAGCCTGTGGCATGGGTGCCACACCTGTTGTCAGGAACGCATGAAGTAGGCATTTTTGTTCCTGCGTTGCCTTGGAAACGGAACCACGCTGGTCCAAGTGTGTTATCACAAAGGAGAGTTGAAGCGCCATGCGTCACTTTCCGGTCACCGTTGCTCAGCGTTTGATAGTTTAGGCATTCTGAAATGCGTTATGAGGTTAATTAAACCTTCCAGCCCAAAAATCAAGCATTGATATATTCTAAACCTCTTGCTTGCCTGACTAAAATAAGGAGAGGGGAAGGGGAAATTCCATGGTTTGATAAAGTTTGCCTAACGGACTGTATTGAATTTCAGGCCCGAGTTTCAAGACATCAGTACATGTATGTACTCACAACTTAAATATAGAAGGGTTTCGAAGCGTCGTCAATATATAAGTTCAGTCTTTAGTCTAAGTGGTCTTAGCTATTTACACGAGATTTCAACAGATTAGCGGGTCACAGAGCAGTTAAAAAAGATCTCACTTTTTTTATAGTAAATGATACTTTAAATTAAAGTACAGTGATACTTGCCGTCTGGTAAACAGTATGTTGGACCGTCTCCATGGTAACCTGGCTTACAGGTGCAATTGTACGAGCCAACAGTATTTAAACATTCAGCCCTGGCGCTGACACAGTTGTGAGCACCGCTGGCGCATTCATCGATGTCTAATAGAAACAAAGAAATAGGACGACGTTAACGAAACTGTTACAAGAACCATGCCTCTATAGCGTCGCCAATGACAGAAACGTAAAAGTACTGGCTAAAGTTATACTCCACTCACAAGGAGCATAAACCCAGTTGGGGGAATGCAGTGGTAGGGTCAATCTGAGGAGAGACTGGGCTGTGGAGTACTTTATTATCCCGAAACATAAAATGTTTCATGCCCTACCAGCACAGTTGAAGCCATTTCCAGTAAAACCAGTTTTACAGGTGCAATTAAACGACCCTGCGGTGTTCTGGCAGAAGGCATTGACATCACATACAGTCACTGAGGCATTGCATTCGTCGATGTCTGAAATTGAATATCAAGATACTGTTATTATAAATACAGTCAAACCTCTATCAAGCGGTCACTGCCCTCGGTAAAGAGCCAACTGACCGCTTAATACTGAGAGGTAGACCGCTTAAAAGAGGTTTTCAAAAATGCAGTATGTAATAAGGTAAAATGGAATTATGGTATGTGTACAGTATATTGTATCGGTTAACAACAACAGTAACAACAAAATATGAGAAAAACGTCGAGTAATTGCATGTTCAAGGAGGTTCATGCCTATACTGAGTTCTAATGTTGGTTGTAAGGCAATCGTCTTTCTTGTAATCCGCAATATAATAAACGAAGTTTTGCCGCTCATCATGAACCACTCTTATGCTGATTAAATGCATGTTATGTTGTTTGATGAGCTGTTTAGAGAAACTCGGGACATGATTTGCCTATCGCGGTGTCAACATATCGCATTGTAGTTGACAACGTGACCGCTTAATAGAGGTGAAATACAATGAAATTAGTCAGTTGGGAATTCTGAATTGTGACCGTGTCCGCTTAATAGAGGTGACCGCTTAATAGAGGTTAACTTTACATTAAATAAGGGGACCGCTTTTGGGGAATTTGATAAGTGTCCGTTTAAAAGAGGGTGGCCGCTTAATAGAGGTTTGACTGTAAACCAAAGTCTGAGGATGAATATATGGATAATCATATCTTTGACCTGCGAGTGAAAAAATTCTGATACAACAATCCCAGGCGCGTCCATTACCTGTACAGTACTCCACTACCCTACATTGAGATCCACTAGTGAGCAGTTCAAATATGATGTACAATTAACATGATTTATTCGCTTTCATCAATTAATCCAGGAAACGTTTATTCAGTAAGTGGCAAGCTTCGCGAAGGTTTCATGCGGAGCGCCAAAAGGAACACCATACTCATAGGAACCCATGAATTTCTTTTCTAATGGTGGTAATCATGGATAGGCCTGGCAAATAGGCCTCCAGTCTTTTGGTGCAATAATCCTTCCCCAATATGTGCGGGTCAACAAAAAAATAAAATAACGTCTCCTCCCCACCCCATTTTCAATGTTGAAGTTGAAAAGCCGTCATGGTCTTGGAAACGGTTAGGAGGCGCAAATAACATTGAATGGGGGGAAGGGGCCTTTCAAACTCAGTTGATTGTTGTTTGCATCTAGAAAGGCTTCAAAGCTCAATTTTCTCAACAGTTTTGTCTAAGATTGTAGGTTGACCAAGACATGCAGGCTTTTATTTAGTTTACAGCGTACATCTTTGATTTAGGCATCCATGTTATGGTCAAATGACACCTGTCAAATCAAGGCATCCGTTGACCAGTATCACGTGTCCATATCTCGGGCTCAAGTTTGGAGCCCATCGAGGTCAATATTATATTTTTTAATTTGACTGCCGTCCAGGTACTGGTTTTGGATTGGATCGCAGGCTCAAGCCAGGTTAGCTTATTTTAATCAGGACAGTCACCTAACCAAAACGAGGCTTAATATTTCGCGCGCTTTCTGCGGCTCGTAGACGTGCGAAAAAATAACGGATGAAATGCAATTGCATGTCTCAAAATCTGACAGAAAGTTGTCAGAAAGCTGGCAAGAAAATGTCAAAAACTAGCGCACTTTACGATTCATTTGAAAAAGTTAGAGATCTTCGTCCAAATACTGTAAACATTAACGAAGTTTTGCCTTTTAACTTGAGTAATTCTCGAAAAACAGCAAAATGTGTTAGTTGGCTTTGATAATTTTTATCGTGGACAGGTCTTGAGGGATAAGTCCGTGTGGTTTGGATGTCTTCGTTATAACTGGATAATTTTTTGCGGCTAATGAGAATTTTTAATTGAAGAAGCCTCCTCAATGGACATGGGAAGTAGCAGTTAAACTATCAAGACACTTCAGGGTTTTGTGACTTCCTAGCCAAGCAACGATTTTGCGTCAAATGGCGCTATAAAGCAGCTCTGTGTTCCGAGTGACTAAACTATCAGGTTCGTACTCCTATTTGTCTTTTCTACAGAAATTTTATGACAAAATTGCTTAGCAATTTTTCTTATTTGTCTAATTTTTTTCCACCATCTCCGAGATCATCGAAGAAACATACGCATTGTGTCTTTTCCAAATGCTTCCTATCGAATTAGTAGTTCATCTGGATCGTAAAAGCCTTCGTTTTCCCTGCTGCTTCTCAATTTTTTGGACATTTGGACCGTGACGGAATTGGCGCAAGGAAATCCATGCGAAGTTGCTCGATGCCAGTAAGAAAATAACAATCGTGGAGCTCCGCTTTTAGGCTTGGCTAAATATATATATTAATTAGTTTAGATTTTCGGGCACTGCATCAGCCAAAGCCGGAGTCGTTTTCAATAGATTTCTCAGTCGCAGTTGAGAATGTGGAGCTACGTGTGATGCTAATGGGTACGCTCAACGTTAGAGAACAACAAATCGCAGAGGGATACTTGGGCACCTGGGCAACTCACCTCCTGTAAGCATGTTACAAGGAGCCAAAACGGCCTGGCCTGCTTTGATTGAGTCGAGCCAGTAGTTACCGCTGCCCGCTTTCTCTCCTTCGCCTGCTTTGATTTCCACGCATGATTCAGCGGGCAGCTCTGGGATGGAACCAAGGGAAACTAGAAAGGAGCAAAGAGGTAGTTGATCAGGCTAAAGCTGCCATGTGACCTATCTGCCAGGTGTGCACGCATCACTGATCAATGGAGTAACGTCTTTGTTTGCTTGGCTGTTTGTTTCTTTTCTTATAATCTGGCTTTCGATTTCCCTTGTCAGTATACTCGATACATTGCCAGGTTACTTGTATTTTAAGTAAATTGCGTAAATTAATACGGTCCCAGAAATAGCCCACAACTGACATAGATCGAATATTCCTCGAAGACTACCCCAGAGTTAAGGGACCAAGCCTAGCCACTCGGCAAGCTAAGTTCCCGCTCTTTACTGTTTAGCAAATCGCTAAATTCTAACCCTCAACCTTTCAAGAAGTCCCGCTTGTCAAACGAATATTTTCTGAAAACCTTGTCACTTAACAAGAGCCAAATAACTCATCAACTTAGAACTTGTATATTGGCTTTCAATTATACCTCTCTCAAAGAGCCGCGTTATGTAGATTCGATCGGCATCAGTGATAAAATCTTTGGGTCTGGCATCCTTCGTGCGACTATTTAACTCACAAACATTTTGACTCATGACGTAATTGAGGCTTTGGCATCTGATCTTTGAGTTGCACTGCTGTGCACAGCTCAAGACAGTAGCAGTCTTTTTCTCCTCAAAGACGTGTCCCTGCAACATCATACCATATATGGAATATTCGCTTCTGCATTGCTGAGCGTCTACTTGACAAGTCACGTGACACAATAGAAATATAGCTGCTGTCACACAACAGTGCGGGTTCTTAGCCATGCTCAAGACAGGGAGCAAGAAAGACCAGGCAAAACTGCAGAATCTGTAAAAAGCAACAAAATTTTGAGAATACTATAGAGGGTTCAGTTGTTACAATATTTCTCGCGGTTATCATGATCCAGTGACATGGTAGGAGTTGTCAACTGAACTGAAGACTGATTGCGCTCACATACTGCCAAATAATAAAGCAAGAATTATCGGAAGTTACACAGCAGTAATAAGCAAGAGGCCAAGTACCCTATACTTATGCGCATAAATTTGCATGTACTAGATGCGAACATAAATTTGCATAATAATAATAATAATAATTTATTTACTTAATATAGCGCCTTTTAACATTATAATGATCAAAATCGCTTTACATGAATTTAAAAATATATATAAAAATACAATAACTATAATGAATTATAAAAAATATCTACAAAACCTAATACTAAAAATACACAATTGACCACCCCCACCCGTCCCACAAGAAAAAAAATGTATAGAAAGAACTCTAAAATTTGCGAACATGCCATTGCTGAGAATTACTTGTTGTAAGCTAAATTAAAAAGATATGTCTTAAGATTTTTCTTACAAATGCTGAGTGATGTTATTTTCCGAGTAATTGCTGGAAGGCTGTGGAAGTGTGGGGGCAGCAGCATAAAATGAACGAGCTCCTAATGCAGATAGCGTGCGCCCCTTGGGTTGGTCCAAAACTAATGAAGAATTTGATCGAAGGGAATAAACAGAACACAACTTAATAAGCACTAAGTTACTAATATAGCTACTGAGGTGGCATATTATATATAGTCTTAAATGTAATAATTAAAATTTTAAAATAGATGTGGTAAAACACAGGTAGCCTTAAAGCTGGTGTGATATGATCATATTTTCTAGTGTTCATAATTTCTAGTGTCCATACTGTGTAGAGTTGCTGCAGCGTTCTGTATACTCGTTGAAGGCTATTACAATATATAATCGAGTCTGGACGTAACGAAAGAATGAACTAATGTTTTAAGGGATTCCTGTGAGAGGTATTTTAGAAATTCTACGAATATTGTGAATATCGTAAAAAGTGGTCTTACAAACTTGATTTATATGAGTATCCATACTAATTGAATTGTCAAATATCGTTCCCAAATTCCTTACATCAACCGAAGGATCAATCGTATGATCACCTACATGAAGTACTGATGGATTTACACAGTGTGACCCGAAACAAAAACAGAGGCAAAACCTTAACTCGGGCGCTCACTACGCATGAATAATAAAAGAAGATGGACCACTAAATACAATCCTCACGGCGATAATACCGTTAAATTTTAAACGAAAAACAGAGGCAAAACCTTAACTCGGGCGCTCACTACGCATGAATAATAACAGAAGTTGGACAACTAAATACAATCCTCACGGCGATAATCCCGTTAAATTTTAACTGCGACGACTTTTTTTTTTTCAATTTCTTGCCACAATGAGAATAAAATGGTCGAAGTTCTAAATCGGCTGAAGTAATGCACAATAAGTCGTAGATGGGACGTTAAATAACTCTATTTGCAGAGAGTATGGGAAGTAAAAACAAGCAGTGAAAAAGTAAAGCTTGGGGGATGTGGCTGGAGTGACAAGGATACCTCACAAATTAATGTGATCTGGTAAGCTGAAGCCTCTCTAAGGGCACTAAGGCCACATGGTAGCGGGCATTACCCCTTAAATCTACCAAAGCAAAGATTGCTTGTTTTATTGATATGTGGGTACTTGAGCTGTCCGTGGCTGCTAATGTTTGGGCTCAATCTTTGCTTTGGTGGATTTAAGGCGTAATTCCCGCTACCAAGAGGCCTTAGTGCCCTTAGAGTGGCTTCAGCTTACTTGATCACATTAATTAATTAAATATTCAACTTGTCACCTCTAATGGTGTCAACTCGTCTGTTTTGAAGCCTCTGAGATCATCACAGTCATTGAGTCTTCCTTCAAACAATCTTCGTTTCGCCATTTGTAATGCTCGCTCCGTTAGGAACAAAGTTGAAACAATCATTGACTATGCTGTTGGCAATGACATCGGTCTCTGTATTTTTACCGAAACTTGGTTAAAGGATCTAGATTCTGTCTGCATTGCTGATCTCTCTCGTCATGGCTATTTATTTAAGAGTTTCCCACGGCAATCAAATCGATCTGGCGGTGGTACAGGCATTTTATTCCGCGACTCTTTTGATGCTTCACTCGTGGATGGGAAAGAACATGATTCTTTTGAATTTTCGGAATGGATTCTGAAGACAACAAATCGTTCTATCCGCATTGTTGCTGTTTACCGCCCTCCCAGCTCCTCTGCGTCGGTATTTTTTGATGAGTTTTCATCGTATCTTGAAAACATTGTCATGTGTCCTGAACCTCTAGTTATCGCTGGGGATTTCAACTTCCACATGGATTTGGTGCATAGCAAGGATGCTGTAACATTCAACGAGTTGTTGGAAACCTTTGGCCTCTCACAACATGTATCAGTGCCCACACATATCTTTGGGCATATTTTGGATCTCATCATCACTCGACCCACTAATGACTTAATCTTGGGTCCTATTAACGCCACCTTGCCCCTCTCGGATCATTTTTTTGTTGAGTGTTTTATTCGCTTCCCAAGTCCATCAATCTCTAGCAAGTCTGTGTCATATCGGAAGTTAAAGAGTATC
>JAEMWC010000136.1:512500-552500 GCA_016490735.1 Pachyseris speciosa | reverse complement strand
TCCCGTGCAAATCGTTCCGGTTGGCCGCATTCACATAAACATACAGTCCATGTTTACATCCCGTGAAAATAGGTTTTCTCCACTTTCTCAGCGACTACTGCACTCGTTGTGAATTGTGTTTTGTTTAATGTTTTATTTTTTATTTTTGCTTGAAAGATCACAGTAAAACGTTCTCTTTTATGGAGAAAAATAAAAAATGGAAAATTTTAAACCCTGAACGTACACGGTAACCTGAAATACAATCAATAATTTATGTCTAGGAAGTATCAGTTCTGTCAAAAACATTTTGTAATTAATATTTCCAAGATAAAAACTGTTGAAAACAAAATAACTATAATATAAAAATTGAAAAACGAAACAAAGCTTTTGGGATTGCTGTAAGATTGTGGGTTTATCGTACGCTTGTATTATTTTAGGGTTTTTTTAATTTTATTGTTTGGTAACGAATGGAACAAGGTAATCATTATTTCTATGCAGTGAGGCGTCTTTATAGATCAAAATATTGGCATAGGAAATAGATCTCGTTGAAGGGTCGGCTAGTTTTCAAGACCTTAAATAGATATTTGATCAATATATTGTTTCTTTCCCATGCTATAGGTTTCTTGCGACAAGGTGTTTTTAGTTGAAAACCCACAGAACGAGTTAACAATTTTCCAAGACTCTTTGATCTTTGTTTGTTTCAGAATTTCTACACCTAAACCCGGAAGGTGCCAGTTTTAATCACAAAAAAAAGTTTTCAATTATAGAACTACGGTGGCCCAAAAGGGTCAATCACAAATCAATTTGCCAAAACACAAAACAATATCTCAAAGCACAAACCAATTTCCAGAAACACAAATCAGTTTACCAAAACACAAAACAATTTCTCTAAAACACAAATCAATTTCTCAAAACACAAACCAATTTACCGAAACACAAAACAGTTTCTCAAAACACAAACCAATTTCCCGAAACACAAATCAGTTTACCGAAACACAAAACAATTTCTCAAAACACAAACCAATTTCCCGAAACACAAAACAATTTGTCAAAACACAAACCAATTTTCCCGAAACACAAATCAAAAGACTGGGCACTTGCGTCGTGGTTATCAGAGAGAGCCTGGAAGGGACTCATTCCCAGGATTTTCCGCGTCCAACATGGCGACTGCTACTCTGCTGTGCTGCCATGACTGTGGATCTGAAGTGCTAGAGGACTATTTGTATTGCTCTCAGTGTGGAAAAAAGTTGGAAATTGCTGTGCCATCTTTTCGATTACTGCTGTCCTCCGAAAATGTAACGGAAAAGGAAGCAATAGAGTATGGAGGTCCGTTCTGGTCAAAATTAAACGAGATATTTTAATGGGCTTATTCAATTATTTTAACTGGCTGTTTATTTTATGTCACTGTCTATATATCATTTTACATTTTGCCTTGACTTGTTTTCGTTACCTTCTGTGAATGTTTTTGGGACTACCCCCTCCAAATTATTTTTTTTTTAACACTGTACGAATTAATTTTGGCACCCTTTCCGAATATTTTTTTTCGAACTGTCTATGAATTATTTTTGGTTACCCTCCGCGAATTATTTTTTCCTACCGTCGAATTAATTTTTGGTTCCGTTATACATTGCGTGCCTGTGACTTGTATGTCTAACGCGTCAACACTGGATCCGAAGTTCTTCCCGTAGTGATGAGAACGTTGGCTATTGCACAAATAGCTCGAAATGCAATACAAGAAATCTACCGAATAGATCAAATAGTCCGCTCAAATGAGCCATCCTTCAGCTGTGCTAGAGGTGACCGCTCCTCAATTTCTACTGGTAATGAAACGTCCTCAAGTTCCACTAGTGCAGGAGGCAGTAGTGATCGGCCTTCCTTGTTCACAGTTTGCGATGCAAGAGACCGGAACGCACTGACTGAATTGAGAAGGAGGTTCCCCACACTTTCAAGTTCAAATGGTGCTGTAGCACTGGGTGTCTCGAAACTTTGGACCCTAAAATCAATAAAAATTAACACAGTGTGATTGCTACAACGGTCTTGTTCGCTGTTCGTCGATAATGTCGTTGCCAGAATCTGCGGAGGGAAACAAAAATACCTCGCAGTGGTAATTACCTGTACTGATCACAAAAATGATACTCAGCATTCGCATTGATGTTTGGTCAGGGGCACCCAACAAGCAAAATCAACCAAAAGCTACAGAAAGGCATTTTGGGGTGCCTTATGGTGTTTGAAGTATGTTTAAAGCGATATTGTCACAAGCTAGAAGAAATTCTTCTGTTCGGATTGCCTAGCTGAAATTCTAATTGCCCGAAAATGTTAGGAACAAAATCTTCCTTTGAGAAAATGCAAGCTGAAATGAAATTTCCACGAACTTTCTAGGGAACTATTTTCTTTCCGAAAATGCTAGCTGACCTTTTTGACTGCCAAAAACAGCAGGGGCTCAGGGGCTATGATTTCCCAATTTCGAATCTTTTAGGCTACGTTTTAGTTACGAAAATCCGAGTGCACTCTTTAATCGACGCCGAAAGCGCACGGCGAATTACCCTCCACCGCACAGATATCTACCGAAACTTGTCGTTGGGTGCCCCTGTTTGGTTGTTTTTTTAGTGTAAACCAAATTTATCCACAATGTTTTAGAAGCGATTCTAGCCAAGTTTAGTTAACGCAGCGTGCGTTGCGTGACGGTTTCCCAAACTCTAGAAACCGGATATTAGTCAATATCAGCAGTCAATTAAATGTACATGTCATCGGCTTTCCCATGGGGTCGACCCCCGGGCCTACCAGGGAGATATGTGGGGGAATACAAGGAGATGGATGGAATTCTTTTCCCGAGGGTAGGGGTAAATCTTGACATTGTTCTACGATCAAAGGTTAGGGGGTGGGGGAATTCACAAGTTTGAAAAGGATGTCACAGGAATTTTCAGCTGAGAGAACCTAACCCAGGGGACTTTGTCTTGAGAGATTCCCCGATCCCCCGGGGAAATTCCTCAAGTTTGCTTGACTGATTTTACAATCCCCCTGGTTAGCCCGGGGGTCGACCCTACGGGGAAGCCGATGACATGTGCATAATATGGTCAAACAAGAATCCGCTATCGATCTGTTCGTAGATGTAATTTCTAAGGCACGAGTTCATTGTCTTTCCCATCCCGTTACTGTAACGTGACGCTATATATTTATATATTTTTGTACAGATTGCGAAAACATCAGACATCGCACCCGAATCGCCAGTTTAAAACTTTGTAGATAAATTTGGTTTACACTTATAGTGCACTTATAAAGCAAACAAATATCGATACGAATGCCGAGTATTACTTTGTGTTCAGTGCAGGTAATTACCTTCACGAGCTGTTTTTGTTTCCCCCTGCAGATTCTGGGGGGCTTGCTGCAATTACGCAGTATAAATTTTTCTTAATTTTAGGGTCCAAAGTTTCGAGACACCCAGTGCTACAGCACCATTTGAACTTGAAAGAGTGGGGAACCTCCTTCTCAATTCAGTCAGTGCGTTCCGGTCTCTTGCATCGCAAACTGTGAACAAGGAAGGCCGATCACTACTGCCTCCTGCACTAGTGGAACTTGAGGACGTTTCATTACCAGTAGAAATTGAGGAGCGGTCACCTCTAGCACAGCTGAAGGATGGCTCATTTGAGCGGACTATTTGATCTATTCGGTAGATTTCTTGTATTGCATTTCGAGCTATTTGTGCAATAGCCAACGTTCTCATCACTACGGGAAGAACTTCGGATCCAGTGTTGACGCGTTAGACATACAAGTCACAGGCACGCAATGTATAACGGAACCAAAAATTAATTCGACGGTAGGAAAAAATAATTCGCGGAGGGTAACCAAAAATAATTCATAGACAGTTCGAAAAAAAATATTCGGAAAGGGTGCCAAAATTAATTCGTACAGTGTTAAAAAAAAATAATTTGGAGGGGGTAGTCCCAAAAACATTCACAGAAGGTAACGAAAACAAGTCAAGGCAAAATGTAAAATGATATATAGACAGTGACATAAAATAAACAGCCAGTTAAAATAATTGAATAAGCCCATTAAAATATCTCGTTTAATTTTGACCAGAACGGACCTCCATACTCTATTGCTTCCTTTTCCGTTACATTTTCGGAGGACAGCAGTAATCGAAAAGATGGCACAGCAATTTCCAACTTTTTTCCACACTGAGAGCAATACAAATAGTCCTCTAGCACTTCAGATCCACAGTCATGGCAGCACAGCAGAGTAGCAGTCGCCATGTTGGACGCGGAAAATCCTGGGAATGAGTCCCTTCCAGGCTCTCTCTGATAACCACGACGCAAGTGCCCAGTCTTTTGATTTGTGTTTCGGGAAAATTGGTTTGTGTTTCGACAAATTGTTTTGTGTTTCGGGAAATTGGTTTGTGTTTTGAGAAATTGTTTTGTGTTTCGGTAAACTGATTTGTGTTTCGGGAAATTGGTTTGTGTTTTGAGAAACTGTTTTGTGTTTCGGTAAATTGGGTTGTGTTTTGAGAAATTGATTTGTGTTTTAGAGAAATTGTTTTGTGTTTTGGTAAACTGATTTGTGTTTCTGGAAATTGGTTTGTGCTTTGAGATATTGTTTTGTGTTTTGGCAAATTGATTTGTGATTGACCCTTTTGGGCCACCGTATAGAACAAATAACCACCACCCTAAGCTAAGTTTTATTGCGATGTTTAATTTTAAAAGCAAAAACAACGACCCAAGGTCAAACATACTCGTCCAAACTGATGTTGAATGAAAAATTAAAATGAATGAAAATGGCTCTTATCTTTCCTGTCACGCATGTCACGCCAGCTGTCGCTTGCTGGGGTGGGTGCAGTACAAGGTCACTGGCGTGGGTGGAGTGCAAGGCCACTTGGGTGGGTGGAGTAAAAGGCCACTGGAGGGGAAGGAAGTGGAGTACAAGGCCACAAGGTTGGCTGGAGTACAAAGCCACTGGGGTGGGTGGAGTAAAAGGCCACTGGAGGGGAAGGAAGTGGAGTACAAGGCCACAAGGTTGGCTGGAGTACAAAGCCACTTGGGTGGGTGGAGTACAAGGCTACTGGGGTGTGTAGAGTACAAGGCCAATGGCGTTGGTGGAGTACAAGGCCACTTGGGTGGGTGGAGTACAAGCCACTGGGGTTGGTTGAGTACAAGGCCACTGGCGTGGGTGGAGTACAAGGCCACAGGGGTGGGTGGAGTACAAGGCCACACGGGTGGGTGGAGTACAAGGCGACAGGGGTGGGTGGAGTACAAGGTCGCTGGGGTGGGTGAAGTACAAGGCCGCTGGGGTGGGTGGAGTACAAGGCCACTGGGGTGTGTAGAGTACAAGGCCACTGGGGTGGGTGGAGTACAAGGCCACTGAGGTGGGTGGAGTACAAGGCCAATGGCGTTGGTGGAGTACAAGGCCACTTGGGTGGGTGGAGTACAAGCCACTGGGGTGGGATGAGTACAAGGCCACTGGCGTGGGTAGAGTACAAGGCCACAAGGGTGGGTGGAGTAGAGTACAAGGCGACAGGGGTGGGTGGAGTACAAGGCCACTATTGTCAACACTGTGTCTTGTTGTAAAAAAAAACCGCTAAAACTGATCAGATGAATCAAGCAGCACTTAGAATTTCTGGTCAGTTCTGTGTTGACTGTACTATTTTATTTTTTGAATTGTGAAAAACGTCCGATTTTTACATGAATTTAAAACTGCACGCGCCGAAAAATGATGGCCTCTGCGTGCTTTATGAAAGAAATAAAAAATTTCGAGTGTCCTAAAAAATTCCTAAGTGCTTATATTAATCAATAAGAATTCGAAAAACTGCAAAGACCGTGAACGAAGATCCTGCTTGCTTGTGCGTTGGATCTCACAGGAGATCTAATCAACCAAACTTGAAAAATAGGCGATTAGAAGTCCAAAGACTACTGCAAGGTTGATACAACGTAACATATTTCAGAAAAATATTTTGGCTAGCCAAACCAGCCTTCTTGAGGTTTAGATGTGACTAAATTATAAAAATAAAATAACAATATTATATTATGGAGGATGTCGAAATACATAGGAGTGGCGAAAATGACGTTTACACGATGATGCAAAATGCTATATTCTTAAATTTGTTGCTGCATGGAGAACATGTTTACCGTTTCCCAAAATAGTCAAACCTTCGCGGTGACAGCATTTGCCTGCGGCAGCTGGTTCCATTTGAGTTTAAAACAGTTTTTGACGTCGTTTCTACGATACAGGTGACAGAAAACTGCCGTCAATTTGTCAGTTATCATTTGGGAACACTCTTTATACTTATGCCTGTATTGTCTTGCATTTTATTAGTAAAAAAAAGTTTAACACCTCCTACTTACGGATCGTATTTTACAATACGTTTTCTCCATCAAATAACCGAGTTTTTTGTAGTTAATATGTTCTCGTTGGACCATAATATATTCCTTCTCTATTCACTGCCATCTTTCACAATTGTTTCTATTGAAAGAAACGCCATAGGCACACACTGCAAAATTTAAATTAACAAATGCATAACTGTATATTTCCCCTTTATAATGAGGCACTTTGCGAAATGTATTTCCCCAGTTTTTATTGCAATTCTTCTTAAGGCTGTACGGGAAGAAATACGGAAATTATATTATTTTCTTTTATAAATGTCCCTGATATCTACGTGGGTGAACCAAGGCTAAAAACGTAACATTTCAAGAACTTCCCATTCTAAAATAACTGGAAGGTTTTTGAATTAATGAAGAAAAATCGCAGTTGTGTTTGCAACTTGAGCAGTTCGAAACTTATAAAACCTGACTTTGGTCTCACACAAGCATCAAGATGTTAATGACAATCATGAGAATCACGAGGGCTTCGTCAAGCCTGCGATAAAACAGATACTATGATGGTGTTTTATAATTTATCTAGTATGATTTTGAGAGTAGTTTTTCATGTTTCATGCATAGAGTTTTTCTTAAGAAATAAAAAGAACATGTATCTTCTAGCGCGATTTTTATTTATGCCTCCCCCACAAGAAATTGATTGAAACACAGTTTGAATTAACGAGCATGAATATAAGAAAATCATATATTTGAACTGCGGATTAAAAGAATGAAGATCTGAGAGATCGTCGATCGCCCTTATGACACTAGAGCCTGAAAAAGAAAATAATATTTTGTTGCTTTCTTTCCACGTGTGATGATCTCTCACATTTTCGCAGTATGGATTACTGAAAAAAACTAAAATCGCACCTCTGATATTGATTCACTTGTTTGATGTAAGCTGTTTTCAAGATATCATACTGTCAAGTTCTATTAGCCAAACTGATAATTGATGAAACGAAATATCAACAATAATATGAAAGCCAAGCCAGCTGCAATTCAAGTTTGTCTTCCGATCCGGGTTCGATTTAAAACTGAGGTGAATGGAAAAGATTTCTTCTGATAAATCGTTTACCAGCTGCGATTGTTGGCCTGAGGAATAACACAAGTACTATAAAACTACTGTGTAAGAGGTGCACATAAGAGATCAGGGCATCGTGGCGATATTGATTCAACTGTGGGTCACTGCTAAGGATGGACAGCTTGGAAAAACTTCGAAGCGATCTGCAGTCACGAGATACTTGCTTGCTAGTGATAGAGACGTCGGTTCTTTTCCTGATCAACATGCTGGCACTTGTTGGAAACCTCTTAACACTGGTGGTTGTTCTTCGTTCTTCTCGTCTAAGAACAATTCCCAATAAATTCGTCATCTCGCTGGCAGTCTCGGACATCCTTATGGCCATTCCAGCCACATTTGTAACGACCACGGTTTCGATTAAAAGTGATTGGCCCTTAGGTGGGGCAGCATGTCAGTTTCAGGGCTATTATGGCATCACACTGGCTTTCGCATCTTCGGAGACTCTCGCTCTAATGTCGTTAAATAGATTTTATCGCATCGCGAAGCCAAACAACTACCGACGAATTTACACAACTCGTCGAACGTCAGTTATGATCACTGCGGCATGGGTAATCGCATCACTCGTTCAACTGCCGTACGCGGCCACTGGACATCGTTACCTATTTCACCCCGGTAAGGTATTTTGCAATCAAGATGGCAGAGAGCTGTTCTCGATTATTTTAATCTCCATATTTAGTGGTGTTCCTATGACTATTATTTCGGTCTGCTGTTTTAAGGTTTCTCGTTCTGTGCGCGCGCACACCAAACAGCGTTTCCGAGGGGTCGCGTGGAGCAGAGTAAACGTAGAAGACATAAAAGTCTCGCGCATTCTGTTAGTGATGGTGTTGGCCTATGTCGTCTGTTTTTTGCCAGTGACAGTCGTGGAAGCAATCGATTTTTTCAGTGGCGGTTCTTATTTACCGAGACAAGTGTACCTGTTTTATACAATTTCAGCAACCTCATCAAGTGCTGTCAATCCAGTGATTTATGGCATCATGAACAGAACATTTCGACATGAATATAAACGCTTGCTGCGGTTGGCCAGAATTTTTAAAGTTGGGCCGACAGCAACTGGTTAAGGGATTTCCCATGTGACCTTTACCCCGGGGTGCACCGCATAGTAACCAGGGATACACAATTAATACCCGACCAAAGAAACTGTGTTAAATTTCATACAGGAACTTTGTTGTCTTTAAAGGTCAAATGAACCAAAATTTCAAAGTTTTTTTCTTAAGTCATTTTTTATTGAATTTTGTAGCTTAAGTAAGAAATAAACATATTCTGGAGTTTCAGAGTGATCGGGTATTGCATCCCAGAGATATTGGATGCTGAAAAGTGCTTCGTTTTGGCTGTGATATTCGTAGAGCGGTCGGGTCAATTGTCGGGAATTTGTCGGAATTAACAGTAGTGACGTCACTATTGGCGAGCTGAAAAATTGCGGGAACATTAAAAACTACAAGTGAGTCTTGAAATTAGTGTCGTTTTTTTAGCGGAAAGCACTGTGTTTTGTGCTGCAATAAACTGCAGCAACAATTCCAAGTGTAAAGTAAGTACTTTCAAGTTTCCACATGACCCAAAACTACGGAGGAAATGGCTCATAAGACTGAAGAGGGAATCGCTTGTGCAGACCATTTTACATTTCACACCACACATCTTCAAACAAAATCTCGTGGCAAGGAGTTCGCTAGTTCCAGCTTTCAAGCCACGAAGACTGACTTGAAAGAGGATGCCGTACCAACTTTTTTAAAGAATAAAAACGTGGAATCCAAAACAAAAATCGGCCAGAAAAGAAGCAACACCGACAACAATTCTAGACCGCCGAATAACGGGACGACTTCAAGCGGCAATTCCTAATGTATTCGCTCAGCGTTTGCAAAACGGCAGAAAGTTAGCAGTAGGCATTTTCCATCTTGTTTCAAATAGCTGGAAGTAGAGTGATCCTTTTGCTCTCTCTGATAATTAGATCTTATATTAAGTTTGCTGGGATGTGAAGAGCTGAGACGTCCGTTCAAACCATTGACGAATTTACGTAATGAACAGGAGCCGTAAATAGATTTGGCCAGAGCCTTTCACTTCGCATCCTTTTGGAAAAGTAAGCGCTTGTTAACATTCAAGGAGGATGATCTTAGTGGTTGGATAATAATATCCTAGAAAGCGGAGTAACTGAGCGTCCTCTTCACACGGCAACCTGGACGGGAGTTTGACCTCACAGGAACAAGTTGTCTCAGATTTATAAGCCGAAAGCCAGGCAATTGCTCCAAATTGAAAATTAATTATGTCGCCTTAGCTTGCGATATATCGGCAAGCAGAACTTCAATTCAACTTGTTCAAAACTGGCAATGCGAGATAAAAGAACATCGCGAGTAATTTCAAAACAAAGCCGTCTGTTTGCATATCGGACGTGCTTAAAAAGCAGGTGCTCTGTAATGTGATACTTAAGTTATAGTGCTAACATCGCAAACACCTCCATTGCGAGATATGGAAACTCATGGTTTTTTTTTTAAGAAATTAAACAAACCTTTGTCCATCCATCCATTTTTGTGCATTGAGATTTGTGGTCAGTTACTCGAGCGTTCTCGTCGCTAGTGTTTACGTTACTGAATAATCAAGGTGAATCAGTTTTTATAGTTTTATTCGCCCGCGCATGTGGCAATTTCGCTCGAATCGGATCAGGATGCAACGTTCTTGTTTTATTTACAAACATTTGGTTATTTCGTAGGTCGCAAGTACATAAACTTAATAAAATGTGTTCCCTCTACTTTTTTGGCTGTTTATTTATGCACGGTTTTTTGTTCCTGTTTACTACAACTTCGTTGTCGCTCCACATGTATTTCTAGTCCTTCCGATGTTACTTTCAGTTTATGGTGCGTCTTTTTACCAAGTGTTGCTGAGTTTGAGGTGTGTTTTATAGCCGAGTGCACCTTATAACCGAAAAACTATGGTACTTTCACGTGTAAAGCTCTCTCTTAATTTTTCTTTTTTATTTATTTTATTTTTATTTTTATTTTTTTTTACCAAAAACAAGATGACAGCTTCTCATGTATCCAATAGGTATATTGCCTTTTGGCAACATATCTGTATGTACTGACAGAAAAGAGTGAAAACGTACTCAATCTATATATAATGCCATAGAGGGTGGTAAAGGGGGGGGGGGTCTTGATCACGTTTCACGGGAAATAAAACGGCTGTTTCACATTTCACGGACAATAAAATGGGGGCTTCACGTTTCACGAGAAAAAAAAGCGATGTTCTTAGGGAGTGTACGTAATGTGGACTAACTATTAAATAGGATACCCTTGGCCCTCCACGTATGTCTTGAAAATAAAGCATGGCCCTTCACAGATAGTCAGAGTAAAAAGGAGGCCACACCCCCCCCCCCCCCAAAAAAAAAAAATTAATAAGAAACGTTGTAAGTTTCCTTTTGCCTATTTTCCATTGTTTCCGAAAATTTATTCATTCGAAACTGTACAGTAAAGGAAAACCACGAACCCATAACGTTTGAGACGTTTGAATTGAGAGTAAAAATGCTGTTTGATAAATGGATGACCCTCCCGCTTGGGATGATTTTTTTTTTCGGTGACCCTCCCCCATATTACTCCAGCCCACCCTCCCACATGATAAAACATACAATCCCTTACTTTGGTCAGAAGAAGAACTACAGTCAAAGCACTCCCTTGTCTGATGTGTTTTTTTTTTTTAAACTAGTGAACAGTACACAGCCACAGCTTTTGTTAACATCTTTGCTATTCGACCGGTTTCCTCTGATCACACAGACTTCATCAGGGATTGTAACGAGATCGGTGAAAGAACATGTTTTTTTACTAAACGTTTACAGTACAATGCAAGTTTAAATTAGGGTGTGAACAGCAAAAAAACAACCACAAACAAACAAATGCACACAGGATATAAGGTAAGAATGTGCTTGCAGTTATTGTTTAATTTTGGGGCTCATGATTTAACGTGGCAAACATTGAAAAACAGACCTTCTCCTTGTGGATTAAGGATTTCTTGTTACTGTTTGCCATATAACTCATCAAAACAGTTACGTCTGGTAGAATCTCGCAACCTTCAGAGGCTGTTTCCATTGATGAGCAAAGCTATCCCAGACAGGTTTCCATGGCAATCACGGCCCAGGGTCAAGAATGACGTTTCAGATTGCAATGGAACGCAGTATAGTTTGTACTGTACCATATGGCATCTATTGTTATAATTTCTCTCAAAATTAAAGAAACATGAAACGAAATCACAGTTCACAGTCAATTAAACACCCGATTCTCATTTGACTGACAATTATAATCAAAAATCACAGATCACGGTTATTACCACAATCACATTTCACGAGGAAAAAAACGGCCATTTCACATTTCACGGGAAACTAAAAAGGCAATTCACGGCTCACGAAAATACCCTTTACCACCCTCACCATACTCTCAAACCTTGGGTGACAAAATTTTCACCACCTTTTTCCTCATTTGGTTCATAAAATTCTTAGTGGCATGAATTATATACCCTCTGGAGCTACATAATATTTCATTTTACAGTCAAAGGACATAATAATTTATCATCTAAGTATTTTTAATCCTGAAGGAATGCTTGATTTGTTTTGGCAGCAGTTTTGGTGGTATGACAAATACATGTATCTGTACAAATGGTGCAAGTAACCGCATCTAGATTGGATGGAGTTATGGGACAATGAATTATGTTAAATCACTTTGACATCATGCAAGTTATTGCAAGTAGTGTAATGATACAGAATATATACCAAATGGAAAACTTTCAGGGAGGTTGTTAATGGCCATGAGATGTTTAGCATCAGTGTACAGCCCACCCATTCACAAGCTTGCTCATTTCTAGACCAAAATTATGACTATGCTCTTTTCCGTGGCCATTTTGATACTGACATACACCAATTGTAGGTGAACTCCTTACATGACAATCCCACATAATTCATGCATTACCCAAAATCAGAAACCTTTTCCAGACACACATACTTATGTTGGTGATGGTCTGACAAAAAATATGACAATGTTTACAAGCATACATATACATCCCCATTTAGTGGCTCATTATAAATCGGGCCTTCATTCTCTAGATACTGGTTATAAGTTATCTAAATAACAGCTGCACACAGCAGTAAAATTCTCATTCTCAGTAATACAGGACATGGAATGTGGTATCTTATCAGATGCCTTTGAGATTTCACGACAGCAGACACTTTCCTGCCCAGTTTGCATGGGCACACAGTTTCCAGAAATGCACCTGCATTTAAGTGCAAGTCAAGATTGTAAAGAAAAGTAAACATTTCATCAAAAAAAGCATATAAGATTTAATCACTGGCATTTTGTCAATTCACGGATACCCCTGTTACAACGATTGTACATGTTATCTAGCCTTTGGGATTGTTCACGCAGTGTCATCGGAATGAAATCGGACTCACCAAAACAGCTGCATGGAAATTATGGTATTGCATAACAATAAACAGTGAAAATGTACAAAAAACACAGGGAGCAGATAAAATGCGTGAAATGAAAGCGAACACCATGCAGTTGTAATTTTATGGCCACCTTTTCATAGTATGGTGAATATTAATATAGAAGAAACGCGGATCAAAACGACAGCAGAGCATGGAAGTATGGCTTCACAGTATACATCGAAAATACAATTAAACACCACAGAGAACAAAGCAAATGCTTCAAAGGCGATTCCAACGTATTTATTGACCATTCTACGGCGATCTTTTACAGTATATTGAGTAAACAAATGCTCACCAATCCACTTGACCGATTCGGTCCTTGTTTACATCGTATTCTTTGCAGTCAAACGAGTCATCGGAGGTTCCAGCATACGGTTCCGTTGCCATTAATCAGTGCATTAATTGGTTCATACTAGTACCGCTCTACGTTAAAAACCACATGTTCGACTTCCTCGGCCTTTTTCGAAGAGAGAACGAAAGGTTAAAACGAAGAACTTTTCGACAGATCGCAAAGAATAAGTATAGCATTGAGACACTCGCCAATAGTGACGTCACAACAACACGTGCTTGTTTCCATTCCTTCAATGTAAAGCGCGCGGCCATTTCAGAAACGTTTTCGTTTGTTCTTCGGATATTTCCGTACTCCATGTTGTTTTACTCCCTTAAAAGCTCAGATAGGACAATTTCTACGTGATTTTGTATTCCAGTAGTCCTCTTTAATGTTCGGTCACTTTGAAATGACACAAAGAGAAGTTTTCGAAATTTTGGTTCATTTGACCTTTAAGGGATGACGTGTCATCTCAACCTAAATATGTAAAAATGGAAAAATTATTTCCTTTTGCTTTGGGAATGAAAATATAAAAATTAGCGATATAAAAACTGAACGACGTTTCGATAACTCCATGTTATCATTATCAAGTTCGAAATACATGATAGAATTGATTATATATATAGTAACAATGGTGTGAAAATATTTAGGGAATTAAAAAGGGAGTTAAAGTATTCAATTGTTATGTAAAAATATTGGCGCGAACTGAATCCGACTGCGTGTTACGTTTTGGTTTTATGTTCCTCATAAAAAGCATCTCGTAGATCAAGCATGCAGTCAAACTTTGTGCGGCATTACTTTAGAACGGTAAACTGGTCTTGTAGATTAGTTGCTTGCTTGATGGCTTGATCTTTGCAACCATTTTTTGTCTGGAAATGGGAATTTAAAGTGTTAAATTTTTTTCTTTTCTTTTCCTTTCTTTTTTAACTCCAATTGGTAGAGGGTTGCACCCTCGGCTAGATATTACCGACACTTAATAAACTCATTCTTGTTGTTGCTGTTGTTTTGCTCGTTTTGGTTTTGCGGGCAACAAAGTTTTGTTATGTATATGCATGAAAAACTGAAGTCAAAACGGACATAAGGAACGGATTAAGTCATCTCCGTCATTTCCTTGTTGTCTGTTACCTTATTCGCACTAATTTTCACGAGTGCTAATTTTCGCGATTTCGAAAAATTAGTGAAATTCCATACTCGCTTAAAATCGCGAAATCATTTCGCGATTTTAATTTTCGCGTAGCGTATTAATACTGCATTATTGCAATAAAACAATACAAATTTTACAATTACTTTAAGCCCAATTGTTTGCTTATACGACACTCGTACTGCTATTGTAGAAAGCTTTTTTGTGAGACTTGTATTCATCGCAATTTTGATGTGGTTACTGTTACGGATTTTTGCGAGACAAAAGAAAGGACGAGATCGGTTCTCAAGAAATACTCGAGAAATACGCCTTGAGATTTTTCGCGAAATTAAGTACGCGTGAAAATTAATACGAATAAGATAGATTTTTTAGTTTTGTTTGTTTTTTTGCTGACCTCCCAGCCAATAATCCTGAAGTGTGAGGGATAGGCTGTTTTAGGTAAATTCAGGAGCCTTTGACTAGGAGCGTACAACTCCCATACTAAGCCTATGTCACGGCATTTTTACGGACCGATCTATTTTTAGACCATCTTTTTCCGCGATAACGGGCAACGAGGACGGCAACGGGAACGAGCAACACAAAACAAAAGGTTTAATGAGCGAAAACAAAGGCCCTGCACGTGCAGATGCTTGTGATGTCATCGGGCTCCTGTGGGAATCTGATATTGGCAGGAAATTCAATCTAAAAATAAATTGGTCTGTGAAAACACCGTAACAGGAACACAGATTAGTTGTACGCTCCTAGTGATGGGCTCCTGGTAAATGTAAAAAAATGAAATAAAAACTTAGATTTCTGCACAAAGAAACAATCAGAGGCCAGTCATGTTACGGTCTTCAGTTGCATAATTACTTTCTCAGGAGCCCATGCCATTTACTATGCTTGTACATTTTGTAAATATTTAAGCACCAGTTTATTTTACGAAGGAGAAAACCTTTTTGAAATACATTTGATTACGAAAATCAGCGATATTACACGACGTTTCGAAGACATCTTGACTTCATTTTCATACAAGTGATAAATGTAACGGTCGTTTCAAGTTTAAATTACTAGGTGGTTCTTTATAGCGTCAGCCAACGAATTAGTGTGCGCGCGATTAAGGGCCTGTTCACATGGAGGTGGGGGACCCCGGGAAGGTAAGGTACCCCGCCTTGGTGGGGTTACCAATCTCTCCATACAATCTCTCTTTATTTCTCGATTGCGTTCACATGCGAAGTGGGGTACCCGATCATCTGACCTGAGACAGATATTGAGAACCCACCTAGCTTGATCCAAAAAATTATTTTAATTAATACCATGGTTTGCTGTCCGGTCTGGGATTCAAACGAGTGATCTGTTCCTCAGCAGTCCAGTGCTGCATGAAGAAACAACTTGGCAGAAGAGGAAACTTTTCCTTTTTCAAAGACATCTAGCTTTCATCAGGTTAATCTTTCGTTAACTCAAGAAAGCCCTGTAATGCTTATGTAGTGCCACAGTCTTTGTGGTGCATTACAAACTACTGCACTTTGCACTGAGAATTTTTGCAATGGGAGTTCAGTCATGTTTTACATTTTTGTTCATGTAAATGACCTTGTTATTCTCATGTAGATTTCTCTTGCTGCAATTTACGTTGGGGTTTCAAATAATTCACTGGTTTTTCTGAGTTGAATATATTACTATCAACAAGATACTTGGCACTTTTATGCTGCCCTCACGAAATATTGTTGAGTGTAAAAATAGACAATTCAATTTAAGTTTAAATTTAATATAAACCAAGTCAACTTGACTGACATCCACTGTGAAGTTACTAAAGCCCTTCCATCATCGTACCTTTTCTATGGCCGGTTATTCTGCTATTTATGTAATTTTTTTTTTATATCAAGACACGTGTATTTTATTACTCCCTAATGAGAAAAACTTTATTTTTGCTGGTGTGAATTAGCCAACAGTGTTTTAATTCTTGTTGTTCCTGAGGCGAACAGACAAGCAAACGATAATGGATAACTCCACGGCCTCGCTTAATTTAAAGCTTTAAAAGTGTTGTGATAACAAGAATGGTACAAAACAAATTTAAAAGAACTTACATTAAGCTTTCAAAATGTTTGTCCATTTGAATACGAATGTCTTCTCTCCCATCCTAACATTGAAACCAATGCGTCTATGATCTTGTACTTATCAAAGCTTCGATGTGTCTTGCTTCTCTTTGAATTGTTCTTAAAATACAAACGAGTCAGCTTCCCAAGTCTTTATACCGTTGTCTGAGGCTTTCACAAACACGAAAGAAAATATTCGAAATAGAGGAATAACAGAGAGATCACTGGGAACTCGTCAGAACTCAGTTCTTAGTTCAGTTCTCAGTTCTTTATTTTTCTAATTAGTATTTTTTTACAAATTCGACATGCCCACAGGTAGCTGATGCTTCGTCTTTATCGTTCTTCATGAAGATAATTACGCGTATCTTTTAAGTGAATCCAGTATGTACATGAAAAGCAAAACTAAACTTTTTCCTCTCCGCTAATTTGGATGAAAAAATAGAAAGGCTCTGTTGTTTTGTGTTATATAAAACTAAAAACAACTTGAGATTACTCATTACCGGTAATGGCGACTCTATCGCGAACACGCATCTTAGTGACTTCCGGTTATTGAATCAGCCAATCTGACTTCGTCCAAATTCTGGACGAAGCCACAGACTCCCATGACTTTGTATCAGACCCAATTTATATTGTAGCGAGCGCCGACATAAGAGGACATGAGAGCGATGCTTCAATTGGACCTGATCGCTGAGGTTACTGATTCACCTAATATTATGACAAAGCCTTCAGTTCCATATTTTATTTTCACTATGGCATCATGTTGATCATATACAGATTGTTCACCATAGTTGTTGTCACGAGGGCGAATTTGATATGCGCTGCGAGGATTTTCGTTTGTTTACGAAGGTCGAGTAATTACGAAATTCCGTATGAGTACCTTCTGACATTAATTTATGCGTGTGACTACACCCATAACCAGATAACCAAACAGTCCACCGGGGTAAAGGTAAAATCTTTATTTAGACACGGTATTTCCTTCAGGACTATACAATATTTAATTTTAAATAAATCTAACTACCTAACTAAATTAAGATTGTAAATAACTACTACAATAAAAGAAATGATAAAAACCTGCTTTACAAGGAGGCCGTGTATAATAGCAAAATATTATTTATAAAACAATATTATTAATATCATGATTCTTCAATTTATATTTAAATTCATTAAGAAAGGGCGACTGTCGAATATTCAAGGGCAAACTATTCCACAGTACAGCTCCGCTGTGGGACAATAATTAATGCGGGGCTGTGGGATAGCAACCGTAACGTTACTATCTGTTAGGTTATAAGTTAAAAGTATCAAAACGGAAGACAAAGCGCGAACTAAGATATTCCGGATCCATATTATTTACAATCTTGTACATCATTATTGATTTAGGGGGCGTTGACGGTCCAGTTTAACCCAGTTTATCATCCGCAACAATTCATCAGTACTGCGATCGTAATTTGAAAACGTTATGACGCATGCTGCGCGATTTTGTATTTTTTGTAACTTTTGAGAAAGACTCTTAGAACAGGATCCCCACACCGAGCTGCAGTAATCGAGATGAGGTTGGACTAATGAATTGTAAATGGAAAGTCAAGTCTTAAATGGGACCGAATACCTAATACGTTTAACGGCGCTAATACCAGGAGCAATCTTTTTAGAAAGCTCGTTGATATGACACTCCCAAGTAAGATATGTACACCTAAGGATATTTAATAGTCAAGACTTGTTTTATTGAAAACTAGTTCATATTAACAGTGGCATTCCATGTAAAACTTGAAAGCCTTTCCTTGAAACTAATCAAAAGAAACGCCTGTTCTCTCCAGATCACGATTACTACAACTATTCATTTCATCAACATCGCTACCAGCAGAACTAGTATCATCGGCGTACATCCTTGGTTGAAAATTGCGAGAGGCAATTAAACAAATCATTTATGTAAAATAGAAATACAGGGGGCGCCAGAATCGTTCCCTGTGGAACACCACAGCAAACAAACGTTTTCGACAATATATTTCCGTTTAAAAGGCACCTTTCGCTTCGGTTTTTTAAATAAGAACAAAACCATTGGTTTGTGGAACCCTGAATACTATAAGCTTAGTAGTTTTGAAAGAAGAATACAGTGGTCCACACTATCGAAGGCCTTCTTAAGATCAAAAAATACAACGGCACCAATAAAGCCACGATCGAAGTTTGAAGACCAGCTATCAGACGCTTCAATCAATGCAGTGACTGTAGAATAAAGCGAGCGAAAACCGGATTGGTGCCTACTGAGATTATTTTCATTTAAATAATGATACAAATGATCATAAAAAATTCGCTCGAAAACCTTGGCCACAACCGGGATAATCGAAATCGGTCGATAATTAGCAGGATCACTCCTACTTCCTGCTTTCTTAAAAAGAGGCTTGATTCTTCCATTCTTCCATTCATCGGGAAAAATACCAGTATCGATTGATTGGTGTTACCATAAATCCGCCGTAAAGGTCGGATTTAAGAAGCTTTACGTAACATTTACATAATGTAAATGCAAGCTTTACGCTACCTTTAAAGCTAGTGTAACGAGACTGCAAAAGGCCTTTAAGCACTGTGTAAAGCTAGTGTAAAGTAGATTTTTAGGCCAGCTTGGTTATAATTTGAATTCCTGGTCTATTTAAAATAATTGGTGAGAAAAATGGTTGTAGCCACACTGACTTTATGTTTGCGACCCTTTAAAAGTAGGTGATCCTTTGCACTTGTAATTTATGTTTACTTAATATTGGTTCCAATAACTATATCGAAGATTCATCGGGTTTCTGGAAGTCTTATCTTGACTATGTTTTGGAGAGCCAAGCAAAAGGGGGTCTTTTCCTATTTCAGTGTAATTATGAGACGAACCAAGTATGCGTTTCAACAGCCTCTTGTCAAGAATTATTAATAATATGGTGGTCAAATATAAGAGAAATTGAAGATCCCAACAACGTGTAGAAATACATCATATGGAATTACAAAGAGATAAAAATTAATGGTAAAAGTGTATTTTATAAACGTTATTTCGATAAGCATATAAAATACACAACTGATCTGCTTTACAATATGTAAAACATCGAGTCTTTTAATATTGTCAGAAGTGCAGGTTTGACAAAATCAAACTTCCTAGTATGGACTGGTCTCAGGAAATCTGTTCCTTTTTTAGACTGCGGGTCAACTTACCCAATTTTAAGGCCATCTTTCATTTGGAAAATTTTAAATGTCACGACTATTATCGCTATCTTATAAAACAAAAATTGGAAAAGCCAAGCAAATGGGTTAAGTTGAGAGAAGAATTTAACTTAGAAGACAAGCAAGTTTTAGCGGCTTTCTTGTTGCCAGTGAGGGTGGCTAATGAACGTTACTTACGCTCCTTTCAGTGTAAAGTATTAAACTCCATCCTGTATACGAATGACCTGCTATGTAAAATAGGTTACATTTCCAATCCCGACTGCTCTTTTTGCCATCAGGTGACAGAAACTATATCCCATATCATGTTTGATTGTTCTTTATCGAAAGCTTTTTGAAACGAGGTTAATAACAACATTATAGAAACTGAAGAGTTGCGGAGGCCTCTTACTCGCTCATTGTGATGTTATAATAGGGCTCTTAAAGGAGGAGTTGGATCTAATTAATTATATATTAATTCTAGGAAAATCATACCTGTAAATGAGTTATTGTGGAATACCAAAAAAAAAATAACCTTTATTTATCCTCGGTAGTATTTATAGCACAAAGGCTAGTGGGGACGAGCAAATACAGAAACAAATAATTCAAATAAACATAACATGATAAGAATCCCAACTGGCCAGAGGCAAACCAGTTGGCTATTTACAAGGATGACCGAGGAGTTGAACCAGGGACTACCCAGAATAACACCAGCTAGTGGCGAGAGCGGGATTTGAACCAATAATAAAAAAATGCCATATTGTTGATTGTTCTTTATCGAAAGCTTTTTGAAACGAGGTTAATACGGGCAACATTATACAAACTGAATAGTTGCGGAGATCTCTCGCTCGGCTCTTAAACGAGGAGTTGAATCTAATTAATTATATATTAATTCCAGGAAAGTCATATTTGTGGACTTGTCGGTGTAAAGCACTCAAACCTTCCCTAAGTCATTTTAGGAGAATTCGAATTTTCATAAATAAATATGAGACAGAAAAACACGTTTACTGTATGTCAAATTAAATCAGATGAATCTGTTAAAAAAATGGAAGAGGTTTGAGGAAATAAGATCATTTGCTAACTAAAGTAGAAATCTGTGTTATTAACATTATCAAGGTTAGTATGCATTAGTAAAATAAGTAGCAAGTATAAATTATGATGAGTGATTAAAAAAAACAATGTAGTTCGTACAGTATGGTGTCATTGTTACCTGTAAACGGGAATTTATTTAATCAGTTTGTAATTTAATTCTTGTAAAATGACTTGTAAATGTGTAATTGTGGAATACCAATAATAAAAAAAAAACTATATTGTTTATGATTGTTTTTAACTCCATTTTGTTTTGTTTGGGTGGTGAATCTCAGTAACCAATTAGTTAATGGGTAGTAGAATTAACTATTCCCTACGGGTTGGAAAAGAAATAGGTATTCTAACAACTTTCTTCATTGCTACAAACTGATCACAATAACCACGCAATAAAAGTTAAGTTTAACATAGCCAGGTGGCCATTTCCCTTCTGTTGTATGTTTCTAAACCAGCTACTTGTAGATTTATACAAACACTGATTTGCTGCTGCATCTGTTAAAGGGAACCCTATGAAATTAACTGTTAACATCTACAGTTCATAAGATTAATAGCAAGAATATATTTCAAAAGGCTTTCTTGGGAACCAGGAATAATTTGGAAAGTGGAGAGCATAGTGCTCATGGATATGCGAATATTAAAACCTGAAGAAACAAAAACCACAGCCTGAAAATAATGCAAGGCTAATGTCATAAAACGACATAATATAGAGCAGACCTATACCGCATTTTTGCTAAACTGTATGAAAGAGGAACTAAAGTCTTACACAAAAGCGAAAGTGTTGCACTACACTGGCCCAGCAGGTAATGCTCTACAATAAATAGCAGGCAAGGGTTGTTACATGTAGCAGGTGCTACCAACTACTCCACTGATACTGGCCATTAGCCTTTTGGATGTTCCATATTGAAACATTACAAACTACCCACAGTGTTCATCAACCTTAGTGAAGTTGTTGTTCGCACAAGTTCATAAGACTACTCCTCATCATCTTCACTCTACAAACTGCAAAATTACAGTAGGGAAAATTACAGTATGAAAGGATTCAGAAGTGTATAATTTGCACATATACTTCGCATGCGGTCTAAAGTCTGTAAATTTGTATTACATGTAAGTTCAATATTTCAAACCAGTTTCATGGTCATCATCACATTTGTCTCAGATGTATTGTACATAAGGATAACACAGCTGGTTTCCAAAGTTTTTTTTTATTATTGAAAAATAATTGCCGGCAAAGTTGGCCCTGTGGGTTACAGTGCTCATAGAGAGGGGTCACTTCAAAAATGAAAGTTATTTACAAATGACATTAAATTAGGTTGGGTCAAAACGGCAAAGAGAAAAAACAAATACAAAAAGTGAAAAACATGACAAGAGGAGCCAACAACTGGAACACACACTATGAATCGTTGCTATGAAATCTCATAGATTCATTCATAAAGAACTGGAAATGAAAAAGCAAGTCACCATTGAGTTTTAACGACAAAACAGGGGTGCACCAAACAGAAAAGCCAAAATTAACTGTGAATCAGACATGATTGTCCACCTGTCAGCAAGTATGCAAGCAGCAGACGAGAGCAGTTTTTTTCTGAAGGCAAAATACTGAGCCTACTGAGTTCTCTTCTCACTCCTTGGAACTTGCGTCTGTTGTCATCAAGTCTCGATCACAAAAAATTCTCGTCGCTGTATGCTACCGTCCGCGTGACGCATCAAGTGAGTTTCTAAACGAACTTAACAGATTCCTGAACTTTGTAGATAGCTCCAACTTTAAAGACGTGGTCTTACTTGGAGACTTTAATTACCCTAGCATAGAATGGATTGATGGTTCAGGTTTTTCTAACTTAGGTTCTGATATTAGATTTATTGATATTATTGAGGACTTTAGTTATTTACAACTCGTTAACTCTCCTACTCGCGACGCTAACCTGCTTGACTTGATTCTTACGACTAACGAACATATAGTCAGTAATATCGTCGTTAATGACGATATTTCATTTTCTCTTCACTCCGATCACAGAGCTATAACTTTTGATCTAAAACTTCGACTTCATCCAAAACAATCATCTGAACGCTTAGTTTATGATTATTCCAAAGCCGATTTCGAGGGACTAACCAACTCCCTCCGGAATACTCCATTAATTGATATTGTTCTAAGCGAGTGCGATGACATTAAGGCCCGGTTCATACGTCGCATTTCTGCCGTGTCGAGTGCAATTCAAACAAAAGATAATGAGGCAAATCATCTCATTATCTATTGTCTCAATTGCATTCGACACGGCAGAAATGCGACGTATGAACCGGGCCTAATTTAGCTTGGGCAAAGTGGAAAGACACATTCCTTGCAGCAATCGATTCCTTTGTTCCGAAAACAAAGCTTAAGCGTTCTTTCACGCCGCCTTATATTACAAAGGATTTACTTCATGCTATTAAGCAGAAAGAGACTCTTAGAAGAAAGGCAAAAGCTAAGAACGCGACCCATCTTTGGGAGCAACTTCGTAAAGCCAGACAGCATATCAAATGCTGGTTATATGCCAAAAAGAGAGAATTTCTATCGAACATCTCTAAATCGGTGTTCAGCAGCCCTAAGCCTTTTTGGAGGTTTTTCAAATCTAAAACTTCAAAGTCCTCACTTCCTGATACAATGAAGTTTGAAGGACTCAAACTCTCTACCGCTCAAGACAAAGTTGATGCCTTCAACCGCTACTTTGCTTCAGTGTTTAATCAGTCTGATTCTACTTCAGGCTTTCCAACAACACCTTCTATTTTTTCCTTAGAATCTGTGTCCGTTACTGTTTCTGAAGTGCAAACTTTACTATCTGAACTCGTGCCAACAAAGGCAACTGGACCTGATGGCATTCCTGCTCTGGTTTTAAGCCAGTGCTCAGACTCGCTCCTTCTTTGGCTACCCTCTTCAATTTGTCTCTTCGACAAGGTAAAGTTCCTTCAGAATGGAAACGCGCAAATGTTGTTCCTATGTGACGCCCATGAGGTCATTAACTATAGACCGGTTTCTTTACTTTCTTTGGTTTCCAAGATTCTTGAACGCGTGTTATTCAGTCGTATCTCTGACTTTGTAACGAATAATCTTCACGACCTTCAACACGGTTTTCGACCCAAGAGATCATGTGTCACTCAACTTCTACAAGTGCTTCATGAGCTTGGCCGCGCCCTTGACACTGGAAAAGAAATCGATGTTATCTACTTGGACTTTTCCAAAGCTTTCGATTCTGTCAGTCACAATAAACTGCTCTTTAAACTGAAATCCTATGGAATTTCTGGTTCGCTATTTGATTGGCTCTCTGACTATCTCTCTGACCGGAAACAACGTGTGGTTGTTGAGGGTATCTCTTCGGAGTACCTTGATGTTACTTCCGGTGTTCCCTAAGGGAGCATTCTCGGTCCTCTGCTTTTCTTACTTTATGTGAACGATCTTCCAACCGTTGCTAGAGTAGTTTAGTAGTTGGGTGATCTATCAGTGACATAAAAGTGTATTGAACTGATTGTATGAGTTGAAACTGGATTATATGAAAGAAAACGAGGTTTATAAGTAAATGGTAGAGATCTGACTAGATTTGTAACTGGAATAACAACAATAGTACTTGTGCTATTCCCATCAACTATACTGTCTATGACTTTATCACAATTGATATAAATTTCATCTACCCCTCTTGTGATATCTGGCAAGTTTGTTCCATATTCTGTGGCTGAAACTATTTTTGAATCAAAACCAATTAATTTTCTGAAATCAAGATTTCTCAAATCCACACGATAATTTTCATCAAGTTCAATTAAAATACGGTATGTTGATAAAACGAAAAATATATTGACGCCGTACTTCTTTTTGGCATCATCTGGGTCATCAACAACCAAATGATTATTTTTCTTCATATACTCGTGAATGTAACTATTTATGTCATCATATGAATACATTCCATTGTTGTGACTATATTTTATTTGATTGTTTCCAAAAGATTGTCTGATATTATACCAACTGTATGTCATATTGATAGTTTTTACAGCAATGTCATACTTCATATCATTTGATAATATGAGAGGAGTATTAAATCTCTTTGTAAAATCATGACTTTGACTGATACCAATTTTGTCTCTATTTTTACTGTTGAATCGTAATGAGATTTCTGTCATATACTATTAGAGTAGATATTTCATAATTTTTTTATTAAGCTCTTCGTTTCCAACAATACCCAATCTTTTCAATACATGTAAAATCTTCACAAACTCATCTCTAACACTTTTACTATTATTACCGGCAAAAATAGATCCTCCGAGTAACTGGAGTCGTGAAAGCAAGTCTTCTATATTATTGTAATAAACAACACCTGCTCCATATTGTTTTTTTCTCAAACCCTCGCCAATTGCCTTTGAGCCCTCTTCAATAAGATCAATTCTTTTTCGTTACTTTTGTAATGTTTTGATGTCTTGTGTTAATTCATATAATTTTTCTTTATTATTATCTCTCAATTTTTTACTGCTTGATAGTTGACCTTTTTGACGTCCAATATTTTTGGTTAATACACCAATATTTGCAGAATAGTCATTAATATTAATAGTTCCATCCATTTGCATATCTAAAAGTTCTGATGGGGGAACTAACTTGTATTTTATTAATGTTTGCATCTCATCTGGTGTGAAACCCTTGTCGATATTAGACTTATAAGACGGCTTCTTATCAGACATCATTTTTGGTTTGTAGTCTACTGGTAATTTCGTTGTTTCCGTTTTTTCCTGTTAGGGTGATGTATTCAAAAGCATAAGATCTTCAAATCCACTTGTCAATGCTTTTTGATTTTGTTTCAACTGCTCAATAACTTCATCCTGTTTATCGTCAATTGTTTTTTTAACCTTCATCTGAGCATCAATAGAGGGTTTTAATAATTGTGATGTTGTATCATACGCATCCTGTTTTGCGTTTTCATAAGTCTTGATAACCTCACGAACTTCTCTCGTCTTATTCCCATCTTCAATTCCACTTTGAAGAAGCTTTTTCATTCGTTCAATATCCATATACAATTGCGTTAGACTAATCTAAACTATTACTATATGGAAATACCAAACTATGACAATTTTCAGGATTCAAACAAGTCTTTTAGACAGTTATATCCGTATATGCCTAAAGATAAATTTAGAATGCTCCTAGCAGGTAACAGTGGATCTGGGAAGACTACGCTTTTTTTACATTTAATTTTAAAACCATTGGTGTATTACGATCAAATACATTTATACGCAAAAAATCTTGATCAGGACAAGTATCAATTTCTCCGGCAAAAGATGGATAAAATAAGCAAACACGTTGGATGTCCCGTTTTAATTTGTAGTTCAGATGAAATTTTACCCGTTGAACAACTTCAAAACACAGATTTGCAGCGGTTGGTTGTGTTTGATGATTTTGTAACGGATAAAAAACAAGATCAAATTATATACTATTTTATTCAAGGGCGTCATCGTAACGCGTCATGTATATATCTCACTCAGTCATTCTATGGATGCTCGAAATCAATAAGGTTAAATTGCTCTCATTTTTGCCTCTACGACTTCCCATCATCAAGAGAAAGAAATTTAATATCCCAAGAGCTTGGAATCGATAAACAAAAGTATATTGAAGCAACAAAAAAAACATATTCTTTTTGCTATGTCGACAAGCCAATGAAAACGGTGAAGAGAAACTTTTATGGTAATATCTAATCTAATAGTATATGGGTATATTTAATTTTTTACCAAATCAGGATCACGTTGGTCATATAAAAACAGGTTCGGGAAAAAGGGGTCAAAGAGGGCTCCCGGGAGTAGGATTTTTATTAACCGATGATGGAAATTATAACATCAATAACAAGCGTTTGACAAATGTGGGCGCGCCCATAGATAATAATGAGATAGTGCTACTCGTGAATTTGTAAATGACGCTATTTTATCCGCTTCAGGAGCTCAGATTAACCCATTTGCCTTTTTGTTGAAAGATATAACCAAATCTACAGTAACAGAGAACATGGAAAATTTACAAATTGAAGATTTCAATAGATCACCTTATCAAATAAATAAATCAGCTTTTTCCTTTTCGATTAAACAAAGTGGTGATTTTGAATCTAAAATCCAATTCGATGTTTCTTCATTGAGTGATGGGAAGTATACATTTTGTGTGGAATTTTATTCACCATCAGATCCCCATCAAGCCGAAATTGAACTATCTCTTCCAACTGTTAACATGCATATCGCGGGACAGACATTTCAAAAAGCTTTCTCACAAACTCCTCATGTTGATGGTTACATGAAAAAGATTTTTCAAATTGAAAAAACAGGAAGTGGACAAGCGTTAATTCAAGTTGAACTTTCCAGTTCAGCTCCTTCATCTAACACCAAAACCCATTTAATTGTTTATGGGGCCTTTGGATTTCATACACAATTATCACATTTGGTTCATGATCCTGTTTATGGGGTTAAAAATGGTAAAGTCATATTTTCTGGGGATATAGACATGGAAAATAGCCATAAAATTATTAACGTTCCGAATCCTACTGAATTACATGAATTGGCAACAAAAGAGTATGTAGATCATAATGTATTAGGAGGCCAACATTTAGCTTTCGTAAAAAAAGACGGATCTGTTCCAATGACGGGAGATTTGGACATGGGACGTAATATTGTTAAAAACATGAAATATCCTGTGGATATATTAGACGCCACAAACCGAACGTATGTTGACTCAAAAATTGCAAGTTGTTTGAAACGTGATGGAACTGAGCCAGCTGAGGGAAATTTAAATATGGCGGGGTATACTATTGAGGATTTGAAAGTCATTGATAATAACACGCCAGCTGAAAATGCCGTCAACAAGAAATATGTGGACCAGAGGTTGCAAACCAAACTCGATGTGATTGCACAACAAAATTTAAATATGAATAACAACGCCATTACTGATCTTGCTCCACCGGTCAATTTAGATGATGGAGTTTCAAAGAGATATACGGATGAATATTTTCTTCGACGAGATGGCTCAACTGCAATGTATGGAAATTTGTCAATGGCTAACCATAAAATCGAAAATGTTGGGGCACCTGCCGCTGACAAAGATGTTGCCAACAAAATTTACGTCGACCAAGCCCCTTTTCTTAAAACTACTGGTGGGCAAATGACGGGCGACATTGACATGAACAACAACACGCTAGCAAACTTAAAAGACCCTGTGGCGGCAAGCAGTGGGACAACCAAAAGATATGTCGACGCAAGCCACATTTCATCCGCTTCTCATCCAAAGAATGTTTTCAATTATTTGATGAATGACATTAATGAAACAAGCACTGAATACGGCTTGACTGTTAAAGGTTACACTAATTTACCTCGTTCACCACACATAATTTCGAAAAAAGTCATTGATATAGACTTGAATAAAGAAGCTGACCACACCTTCAGAGCGAGAATTGGATTCAATTTGTATTCAATAAAAAATGGAAAATATACATTCATCTTAGAATGGCTATTTCCTGATTATGAAGGAATGAATTTGAGTAGTGTAACATTCAGTGCAACTGGTGGAATTACAATTCATAGAACTGTAGAGAGAAAGTTTGATAACAGAAATGAAGATCATTCGAGATATTTATTATGGATTGAAAAACCGTCATCAAGTTCACCACCTGAATATTTGTATTGTACAATACATATTAATGCTAACCCAACTTATCGCAATAAATACAATGTTCCTTGCGTTATATATGGTATTGATGGTGAAGCTGTAGATGTGCCATCAAGTGTTTTCGACTTTACTGAAGCTTATAAAATAGTAAGTGAAAAAATGCAATGACAAACTGATTTAGATTTGAATGGACACGCTTTGATAAATAATTCATCAAACTTGTTTGATGGTCAAAACGGTGAATTAACAATGCTAAATAATATTAATATGAATAGCTTTCTTATAAGCGAGGCTAAACTTGGCGGTGATTTAAATCTAAATGGTCATAGAATTCATAATAATAGTTTAAATCTATTTAGATCAAGTGTAACAGGTGTAATTATGGAAACAGCTTTCGATTTAGGCGGTTTTGCTCTTTACCGGCCGAAAATGGGAGATGATCTTGACCTTAATGATTTTCGTATAAAAAAGAATATATATTACATTCATGCATTTTGCGAAGGCTCTAGTGGTCACAATAAAAATGTTCTGAAACCTGTTTTAATGAACGGTAGTAAGTATTTCATAGTTTTGGATGGATATTATATTAGAAATATGTATATAATTCAATCTACAAGACCGGGTATGATCTATATAAAGAATAAACGAGAAAATGCCGCGCCAGTTACTTTTCCAACAACAATATTTGAATATAGGATAACCCTTTTATCTAAGAGAATCAGAACGATAAACGTAAATAAAAATTTGAATACAGGATATATGATCATTGATTATTCTCACCCAAATACAAATGCATTTGATATCGCAATAAAATTAGAGATAGTGATGAATTAATCTAATAAATGTATATATGATACATGATATAATCAAATACGTGAGATATTATTTTGATGAAACAAAACAGCAACATATCCAAGTCAATGATGTAATATTAAAATCATGCCTCGTGTACCAATATTTGTATTTCAAGCACTTTAAAACAATACTTCCAATTAACAATATTTTTTATATACATAACGATTTAGGACTTATTGGTCCTGGAAATGGCTACATTACACAGTTCTTGGAACATACACTTGGTTGGGTTGATATATTACACTCACATAGTATTCTCCATGATGCTTTGGGGAGATTCTATGATCGTTATTTATTAAATAGGGGGTATACTTATGCCATACCAGAGAATGCAACACCAGGACTTATGAAAAAATATGCATTATGTGGTCAAATTTCTGGATTATTTTATTGTCTGACAAAAAGATTAATAATATAAACGATATATATGAAAAACCAACGTATAAGCATATTCGGCTGGAACCATGTTTCAGCCAAACTTTCAAAAGAACAAGTTGACGAATTAAAAAGTTATTATAGAACATATCACAAAACGTGCTTGACCTATAAAAAGGCATTAAAAAATTATAAAAAATGGAAAATAGCAGGAAATTCATTTTCTGTTATTTTCGCGTCCGGTGGCCTTGTTTCAGCTATTGCTACTTCTGTAATCAGTTTAGTTGCAATAAGTACAACAGCCCTCTTGATACAGGGTTGGATGAAACATAAAAATTTAGATTTAAAAATACAACAATGTGTTTACGCTTTTCAATCATATCAACATATTTTGAATTCCATTAAAAATGCGTTAAGAAGTGGAGAATATGATTCAAACCTTATGCAAATCACAATAGACCTTTTTCATAATGGCGGACGATTTTAATTATTCTTTTGTATATGTGTTAATTAGCCCTACTAACCTCACTTTCATGAAAAAATTCTATTGAATTTTGTACATGCTGACGAGGCTAGTAGGGCTCATTATCATAAGAATAAAAGAATAATTTGTCGGGCGCCATTATGAAAAGGGTCTATGACAAATACTGATGATTTCATAACTGAAAACAGCCCAATAATCGACAAGTTTTCCCAAAAATATGATAAACTTTTCACTCCTGAAGAATCAAATTAATTTTATCTCCGATCAGTGATAATATTTTTTGCCAATATTGTTCATAATCAATTAGTGTTTTTTTGGATTTTATGATTACAATCTTATCACCAATATCCAATTTCATCATAGTGAATATTTTTTTCAGAATGAAATCAACATTTATCATTCTTTTTCGATCCTTATTTAATAACGGCATTATTTTATCTATTTCCTTAAAAATTCGCAATACCTTGTTTTCATCATTAAAGTATATTTGTTTTCTATATTTAAAAGAAAGATTAGTTATCTTTTCCATTATATAATACTTACGAAAATAAACTGATTTTCTATTAATTTTAAACTTATTTTTATGGAAATCAGCATATTCAACAAAATTTTGATAGCCTTGAACTATACCACAGTTCTTACAAACAATTGCTCCATCATTGATAAGTTCTTGTTTATCACAACATAGTTCTTCTTTTTTTAACACTATATTCTCCTATCTTCTGATCGCAAAATGGACATGTTATATAATTTTCTATTTCAAATAAATATTCATGCATTTCTTCGTCACAATTATCTTCTTCAACAATTTCTATATCATATTTCATCTGTATACTATTACTACACATTTTATTTTTAAGTGTCTTCATCTATATAATAATATGGGAAAATAAAATTTGAAAGTGCGTTTAAAATGATATCGAAAATGTTAATTGGGTAATAAGTATTGTTTTTAAATGTTACTATAAAATTGAAAATTATATAAAAGCATTTTGACTGGCCAGATACCCCGATTTGGAGGCAATTTTTGGAAGATGTGCTAGATCACCCAACTACTATACTACTTGCTAGTAATTCAACTGTTGGCTATTTGCAGATGACAGTAAATGCTTCAATATCATTGAATCATCCTCAGACCATCTTCTACTCCAGCAAGATCTGGATGCAATGTGTGACTGGTCTCTGTCCTGGCAACTGAAATTTAATACATCAAAGTCTTTCCTTCTCAGGATTTCTCGTAAACGTTTTCCTTCAACTAGTTCAGACTCTCTTAATAATAGCTTCTCAAAAGTGTGGCATCTCATAATGATCTAGGTGTGGTAATTAGTAATGACCTTAAGTGGTCCCTCACATCGCGAAATGCACTTCTAAGGCAAACCGCATGCTAGGTTTCCTTCGAAGGAACTGCATGCTAATGACTGACACTCGCTGTCGTCGACTTATTATACCTTGCCCTTGTCCGGTCCCATTTATCTTATGGTAGTGAGATCTGGGCACCTCAAGGCTCTTCCCGTGACCTATCTCTCTTGGAGGGGGTTCAACGGCGTGCTACGAAATTTATTCTTAAAGATTATGACTCTCCTTACATTCTCCGCCTCAAAAAGCTTAAATTGCTACCGATAAGCTACTGGCTAGAAATTAAGGATCTTATCTTTTTCTTTAAATGCAAACAGGGCCTGTATGATCTAGATATTTCCCGTTACGTCACGTTTTCTTCTCTTCGTTCTTTTCGCTCCCGGTCAGGTCAGCAAAATCTACTGAAGCCCAACTCCTGCAGGACTACACTCTTCAGAAATTCTTTTTTTAATAGAATTGTCTTTATGTGGAACAGTCTTCCTCTGTCTATACGTAATTGCACGTCACTTCCATCCTTTAAGAACCAGATTTACTCTCACTACTTTTCTAAACTGGACACTACTTTCGACACAGACAGAATGTGCACATGGAAAACTTACTGTTCTAAGTGTCGCTCTTACAATCTGACTTGTTGCTACTGATTACACTCTTTTTTTTTTCTAATTATATTTCAATTAAAAATTATTATATTCGATATGTTAGCTTTCGTATTTCTTATTTGGCTGACCTTTGCATGGGACCTATGTCCTGTTGGTCAGACTCTCAACCAAGTTGCTGTTTTATTTCGTCTTACATTCTATGTTTTCTTGTTCATGTATCTTGTCACCATAATGTTTTTAAGTTTATTTTTGAATCTTGCATCAGTGTATCAGCTCTTTTGGTTGTAAAGTTAATAAATAAATAAATAAAATAAAGAGGATTGTCAAAATAATGCTTGACGGTCTTTGTGAAAACCACATCCATGTAAACACGCAAGAGATTCTATACACCACACGATTCGTCCGTTTCTACGACTGTCCTATGCTGTTATACGATTCAGCACTAATACAATATCGCACTCTTCGATCTGATGACCGATCATGAATAAACGATTTTGATTCTTCCTTCACAATTTACTTGATTTGATTTTAACGAAAGCTTACCTGTTGCACAAAAGCACACATTTTCTTTGTCTTGTACTGGTGAATTCAATCAACTGCCAGCCGCCATGTGCCCGCCAGAAATAAAAATAACGTTTCTTTTTTAGATGGAGTCTATAATAACTCTGTCACAGAAATTGAAGTGTATTGGTTTTGATTGTGAAACAACAACAAAAGCACACAATGGCTGAACCTTAGACGAAAACTCTACGATAGTTTCATAGGAAAATATAATTTGAATTATTCACAATAGAAATATTTATAGACTAGTACTATTACTCTTTTAGCGCTTGTTTTACTCAAATAGACACTATGCCATTACCACTACGCTAAGAGCCCGAGTTCATTTGTGCTATTATTACGATGTTTTACCAAAGGTATGGTTTGAAAAAACATCACATAAAACGTGAACAACGTAAACAACACATTTACACCAGCAAGGCCACTGGGGTGGGTGGAGGACAAGGCCACTGGGGTGGGTGGAGGACGAAGCCACTGGGGTGGGTGCAGGACGAGGCCACTGGGGTGGGTGCAGGACGAGGCCACTGGGGTGGGTGCAGGACGAGGCCACTGGGGTGGGTGCAGGACGAGGCTACTGGGGTGGGTGCAGGACGAGGCCACTGGGGTGGGTGCAGGACGAGGCCACTGGGGTGGGTGCAGGATGAGGCCACTGGGGTGGGTGCAGGACGAGGCCACTGGGGCTAGTGCAGGACGAGGCCACTGGGGTGGGTGCAGGGCGAGGCCACTGGAGCGGGTGCAGGACGAGGCCACTGGAGTTGGTGCAGGACGAGGCCACTGGAGTGGGTGCGGGACGAGGCCACTGGAATGGGTGCGGGACGAGAAGAGTCGGAAGAAAACAATCGACTGATTGGGGCGACTGATTTCATGTTGAAGAAGGAAGATTTTGAATTCATTGCAAACTTTCGGTTCCCCCGGTCATCTTTTGCAAAGCTTTGCAACCAATTACACACTATCTAATCGTGAGGCAAGCTCATGTTGCTGTTGTTGTTATGCACGCGCACTTGTAGTTCACGTCTTATTTAGGACGCGAAACCATTTATACGAGGAAGTTCACGTCTTAATTAAGACGCGGACAAAATAAGAACAGCGAAAACCCTGTTCTAAGATAAGACGCATCATATGTAAGATGCGACTTAAATAAGAGGCGAACGGTGCTTTCACACCATTTATACGATCAGTTCGCGTCTTATTTAAGTCGCGTCTTATTTCCTCACGTATAAATGGCCCTATTGTTACCTCGTTTAGCCAGAGCTTTATAATAATTCAACAATGCACACGCGTGGCGTAGGGCGCATGCATATGTTGAGATATAATGCACTCGAGTCGACCAATCATAGAGCAGGTAATAATTTGAACATTTTATAAACTCTCTTAAGCCACGCTCAATTTTAATGAAAAGATGCGCGAGCTATATTCTTAAATTTGTTGCCGCATGGAGAACACGTTTGCCCTTTTCCAAAATAGTCAAACCTTCGTCGTGACAGCACTCGCCTGCTGCTCCTGGTTCCACTTGAGTTTTAAACATTTTATGACGTCGTTTCTATGATACAGGCGACAGAAAACTGCTGTCAATTTGTCAGTTATTTTATTGGGTACGCTCTTTATACTTATGCCTGTATTCTCTTGCATTTTATTAGTAAAAAAATTTCAACACCTCCCTCTCACGGATCGTTTCTTAATCACTAAAAAAAATGTAAGTATTCAACAATACGTTTTCTCCATTAAATAACCGATTTTTTGTAGTTAATATGTTCTCGTTGGACCATAATATATTCCTTCCCTATTCACTGCCATCTTTCACAATTGTTTCTATTGATAGAAACGCCATAGGCACACACTGCAAAATTTAAATTAACAAATGGATAAGATATATTTCCGCTTTAAAATGAGGCACTTTGCGAAATGTCTTCCCGCAGTTTTTTTTTTTTTTTTTTTTTTTTGGTTTTGTTTTTTGTTTTTTTTTTTGCAATTCTTCTTAAGGTTGTACGGGAAAAAAAATCTTCAAAAGTTATCATGCGGATATTATGTTCTTTTCTTTTTATAAATGTCCTTGATATCTACGTGGGTGAACCTAGGTTTAAATCGTAACATTTCAAGAACTTTCCACTCTAATATAACTGGAACGTTTTTGAATAAATGAAGGAAAATCGCAGTTGTGTTCGCAACTTGAGCAGATGCGAAAATTCTAAGGCCTGACTGAAATTTATTCCCACTCGGTTCATTTGGTCTCACACAAGCATCAAGCTATATATCAATGGCACTCAATGACAATCATTAAAATCACAAGGGCTTCGTCTATCTAGGCTGCCATAAAACAGATACTATGATGGTGTTTTATAATTAATCTCAGGAGTATGATTTTAAGAGCAGTTTTTCATGTTTCAAGCATGGAGCTTTTCTTAAGAAATGAAGAGAACATGTATCTCCTAGCGCGATTTTTATTTATGCCTCCCCCACAAGAAATTAATTGAAACACAGTTTGAATGAACGAGTATGAAATATATGAAAATCATATATTTGAACTGCGGATGTTTTGCTGCTTTCTTTCCACGTGCGATGATCTCTCACATCTTCACAGTTTGGATTACTGAAAAAAACTAAAATCGTACCTCTGATATTGATTCACTTGTTTGATATAAGCTGTTTTCAAGATATCATACTGTCAAGTTCTGTTAGCCAAACTGAAAATAGATGAAACGAAATATCAACAATAATATGAAAGCCAAGCCAGCTGCAATTCAAGTTTGTCTTCCGATCGGGGTTCGATTTAAAACTGAGGTGAATGGAAAAGATTTCTGATAAATCGTTTACCAGCTGCGATTGTTGGCCTGAGGAATAACACAAGTACCATAAAACTACTGTGTAAGAGGTGCACATAAGAGATCAGGGCATCGTGGCGATATTGATTCAACTGTGGGTCACTGCTAAGGATGGACAGCTTGGAAAAACTTCGAAGCGATCTGAAGTCACGAGACACTTGCTTGCTAGTGATAGAGACGTTGGTTATTTTCCTGATCAACATGCTGGCATTTGTTGGAAACCTCTTAACACTGGTGATTGTTCTTCGTTCTTCTCGTCTAAGAACAATTCCCAATAAATTCGTCATCTCGCTGGCAGTCTCGGACATCCTCATGGCCATTCCAGCCACATTTGTAACGACCACGGTTTCGATTAAAAGTGATTGGCCCTTAGGTGAGGCAGCATGTCAGTTTCAGGGCTATTATGGCATCACACTGGCTTTCGCATCTTCGGAGACTCTCGCTCTAATGTCGTTAAATAGATTTTATCGCATCGCGAGGCCAAACAACTACCGACGAATTTTCACAGCTCGTCGAACGTCAGTTATGATCACTGCGGCATGGGTAATCGCATCACTCGTTCAACTGCCGTACGCGGCCACTGGACATCGTTACCTATTTCACCCCGGTAAGGTATTTTGCAATCAAGATGGCAGAGAGCCGTTCTCGATTATTTTAATCTCCATATTTAGTGGTGTCCCTATGACTATTATTTCGGTCTGCTGTTTTAAGGTTTTTCGTTCTGTGCAAGCGCACACCAAACAGCGTTTCCGAGGGGTCGCGTGGAGCAGAGTAAACGTAGAAGACATAAAAGTCTCGCGCATTCTGTTAGTGATGGTGTTGGCCTATGTCGTCTGTTTTTTGCCAGTGACAGTCGTGGAAGCAATCGATTATTTCAGTAGCGGTTCTTATTTACCAAGACAAGTGTACCTGTTTTATACAATTTCAGCAATCTCATCAAGTGCTGTCAATCCAGTGATTTATGGCATCATGAACAGAACATTTCGACTTGAATATAAACGCCTGCTGCGGTTAGACAGAATTTTTAAAGTTGGGCCGACAGCAACTGGTTAAACGATCTCGCATGTGACTTTTACCCAGAGGTAGACCGCGTAGTTGCCAGGGACACACAATTAATACCCGACCAGGGTTTCATGCGCTCCTGTACCCGACCAAAGAAACTGAGTTAAATTTCATAAAGGAACTTTGTTGTTAAGGGAGGTGTCACCTCAACCTTTTGCAAAAATGGAAAAATTATTTACTTTTGCTTTGGGAATGAAAATATAAAAATTAGCGATATGAAGACTGAACGACGTTTCGATGACGCCATGTCATCATTATCAAGTTCGAAATACATGATAGAATTGACTATATATATATATATATATATATATATATATATATATATATATATATATAGTAACAAGGTGTGAAAATATTAAGAGGAATAAGGTATTATAATAATAATAATAATAATAATAGGAATAAGGTAATAATAGTAATAATAATAATAATAATAATGATAATAATAAGCAATTTTATTTCGATCTAATGTAAATTTGTAAATTTTGATATAAAACTGGCTACGTTTACACGTACAGTATTTATGATTAGGACCTGACATTCAGGAGTTTTAAACTGCCATAATAATAAGTAATGGTAATAGGTCTGAATGGAGTCCAATTCGGTCTGTAATCATACGAGTGATAACAAAATCGGACGACCACGCAGCGGGAGTCCGATTTGTTTATCACGAGTATGATTACAGACCGAATTGGACGACACGAAGTCTCATTACCAATTAATCATAAAAGAGCCAAGTTATAAAAGGAAGGGAAATTTTACATTAAAAGACTAACAAAGGAAGCGTAAATTGTTTAATGTCGCTCTGAAATTTATTTATTTATTCATTTATTTATTTGCCAAACCACAAATAGCATTATTATAAAGAAAACAAAAAAGATAGAATGAATAGAAGTTACAATGGCGAGGTGGCCTAAAGGAAACTATGAAGTTTATGTTAATTAGGCCTCCTCAGTTACTATTTTACAAGATGAAATTTTGAAAGAAGAACATGACGACGGATACAATTACAATAGGTTAAAAGCTGCAAATAAAGTTAATACTTAATCACATAGTTATTACAAATAAACGCCTTAAGTGCTTTCTTAAAGGAGACATGAGAGGACGAGTTGACGATCTCGGAATTTAAAGCCTCGGCTACACGTTCAAACATTGTTATAAAACATTTGTTGAATGAACAATGTTAAAACGTGTAGCATGCATGTTTGATGACGTTTGTTAAACATTTTTTGTTGGAAGAATGTTTTGATTTCGATCAAACATTTTCTCCAACATACAACAAATGTTGAAGCGTGTAACCGCCCTTTCAACAGTGTTGTATTGCAAACGGATGCAAACACCAATCACAGTTAAGGGCCCAGTCTCCAATCCGAGAGCCTAATGGCAGAGGTGGAAATTGCTGAAGTCAGACTGCCGAAGCGACGTGTTTCCAACAATGTTATATGCGTATCCAACATTGTTAGAAGCGTTCTTACAACAATGTTGGGACGTGTTCTTGTTACAACGTGTAGCCGGGGCTTAAGGAGTTATAAAATTTAGGCCCTAGTAAAAAACGGAAAATTGTTTGATATTAGTCCGACAAAAAGGCAAACGATATGAATGAGAGTTTCTTGTATGATACGAATGAATTTGGCTCTGTAAGGTAAATTTACAATCGAATTTTAAAGGAAGAGTACGGTTTTGAAAGGAGTACATGAATAAACCTCGTTGTAATAGGTGTATGTCATCAAATTTTAAAATACCAAGATTTTTAAAGAATGGATCAGTATGTGCATAGAAATTGGTTTTAGCTATAGTTCTCACCACTCGTTTTTGTAGAATTACAAGACGAACAAGGTTAGTGAGTGCAATATGGTGCTTGAAACCAAGGTTGTGATTGATTGATTTAAATTACAACTTTGAATGTGATTGGCTTATTGAACTGTCCGATAACAAACTGTCCAATAACAATCTGTCCGATAACAACTTGGCACGTGAATTAGAGGAAAATAGAGTTTTTTAAACCAATCACAATCGAGGAAATTGTAACTTTTATGATTGCAATAATAATAATCACTTAATAATCTATCTAGCCGAGCACAGATGAGTCGCAATGGGGTTAGCCGTTAGCCGTAAAACGTCCAAAAATCTAGCCGTTAGGGGTAAAAATTGAAAAAAATTAACCGTTAGCCCTAAAAAATATTAACCGTAAAAAATTCTGGCCATAAAATAAAAGTGTAAGATCTCGTGTGAAGACTTTATGTGTCTTGAATTTTCTGATTTTACGAGTCCTTATAGCAAGTAAAGCCGATACTCTCACTATTCAGCAAACCAGAAGTGTTGAAATTGTCTGTCGAACGCCGAACGGTGTCCGTAACACGAGTTGACAGACGTTTTGACAGCTCTTACTATTTTTGGATCATCTCCAGTTTCTTTATTCATGATTTGACGACTTTGCACAAAGGCGCCGGCATGGCTGCCACCGGGAGTTTTAGCTCTCTGCTTTTTATTAATTTTTTAGTTCTCATCGGTCGCTTTGCCTTACATGATGTTGACAGATATTCTCCTAATGATGGTCTAAATCGTTTGGCGGTTTTTACAAGCTCTCAAGAATTTTTTGAGGCAGCTATTGCTCTCAAAATATTTTCCAACAACTACAACAATGGCGGAAAGTTTAAAATTAATTTGGCGAAAAGCGGATTCAAGAAGACGTCTTACAGTGTCTCAAAATGGAGCAAGCACGGACAGACGTCTCTCGTTGTTGCTGGGCACGATCCTCCTGTGGATATTACTATCTTTGTGGACGTGTCTCGAAACCCCGGACCTGTTTTTTCGGTTTCGAACTTATTGCTTCAAGACGCTCCTTCGGCGAGTAATTTGCATGTTCGTTCAACCATCACTATTTACACAAGGAGCGAACTGTTTAAACTTCGCCGCGTTTCTGATACTTCGCTTCCTGCTCCTATATTATCTGAACTAAAGAACTCTGGTATTCTTCGCTATCGTGGATGTCGAGCTGGACGCAGGAAAATTCCTACAATAATTTCGTCTGATGATACCCGTATTGCTTCGACAAGTCTCGCCTCGCTGCGTACTGGTGTTGTAAGAAGCAATTTGATTTCTATTCCTCTACGGGCTCCTCCGGAATTTGTTCACCGTCGCCAGCTCTGCAATTTTGCCCTCGTCAATGCCAGGTCTATTAGAAACAAGACTCTTATGCTCAATGATTTTATTGTTGAGCATGACGTGGACATTTTTGCAATCACAGAAACCTGGCTACGTGATAGCGACTTCGATGATTTCTTTTGTTCTGATATCTGTCCTGCTGGTTATAATTTCTTTCACGATCCCAGAACGACTTCTCATGGCGGCGGCGTCGCTGTCCTGACCAAGAAACCGTTCAAAGTCGTCAAACAACAACTGGCTAATTTTAAGAGCTTTGAAGCCTACGAAGCGGTTTTGAAATCGTCTGGAAATTACAATCTGAGACTGGTTAATATTTATCGCCCTCCACCATCTGCTGCAAATGGACTTAGCGTTGCCCTATTTCTCGAGGAATTTTCTACATATCTCGAGCACTTAAATTTGGCCCCTGGTCTTCTGTTGATGTCTGGTGATTTTAATTTCCACGTAGA
>JAEMWC010000136.1:480000-505000 GCA_016490735.1 Pachyseris speciosa | reverse complement strand
GATTTTGCTGTCAGAAAGGAGAGATGTCTTGGTCTGCACCCGAAGACTGGGCGCGCTGGGATCCAGAAAGGTTGATGGTTTGTCCATACGATGAAGTGCACATGATAAAGGCGAAAAGGTTTCAGCACCATCTATTAAAGTGTCGAAAGAATCACCCTGACAAAGACTTCGTGAACTGTCCTTTCAACGCCAAGCACGTCATGTTAAGATCACAGATTCGACACCATGTAAGCAGGTGCCCTGACAGGGTGAGTGGATGTACGGATTGGTTTTAGCAGTGTTACCATGTTCTTTCTAGCCTATTCCAGGCGTTAAGATTTTGGGGAGCGCCGAAAAGTATTGATTGTTGTAGGATTAAATGCCCCTTTTGCATGAGTTATTTGTTTTGGATTAGGCACTATTGGACGGTATGGTGTGACGAAAGGCAGATTCGCTTAATTTTCCTTGTATTTCTGTTGAAGTGCAAGGGCAAGCTCTTTCTGAGGATTTTTTTTGTAGAAGTGTGAGTGCTTCACCTACCTGGCCTTTCATGAAGCCCTTTTTGATTCCTGGTGGGTGGCGACTGGAGAAATGTGTGTACTGAAATGTTTTGTGTGTTTTTCATCCAGTATAGACTCATTTGCAAATCATTCACCTATTGTTGTCAAGGAACGTAGTTTCAGTGCAGGATACTAATACAGTAGTCAGGTGGTGGTTATGCACTTGTTCAACGAATTGTTGGGCTTTTTCTTTGTTTATATTGATTCCAGCCAACAATCGTCGACATAGGTTTCTTTTTTGTTTGTTTTGTTTTGTTTTGTTTTTTATCACTCTTTATTTATTCCATTTCAAGGCCTTCATTATTCTTGGAAAGAGTTGGAAGGTCAAGCTCTTTTCAAAGCCAGTCAGAAGGATTGTGAACATGTCTTTTCCCTCGATGACATTCTCTAAACATTCTTTTTGTTTGTTCTTTACTGATTCGACATGCGGGAAACCTTTAAGTGTATTCCGTAGAATGAATTAAATCAAACATTGTGTGACTTGATGCTTGAGCACAAACATCCACCATATCACATTTCACGTCTGCGTCAATCAACACTGTGCTCACAGGCTTAAATAATTGATATTGTGTCAAAATTGATCAATCAGAGGGCATACCATTATCTGGTATACCAGAATGACCTTTTGTTTAGAATGTTTGCAGACGTCCCCTTTACACCTCTCCCCAGTCTCTCGATTTTCAAGTTCACTCGCAGCATCTTGTTCTCTGCTTGGAACAGGCTACAATGCTAGCTCTTCCATATTCTTCTGGTGACTTGTTGTTCTGTGAAAAGAACCAGCCTTGAAAATGTGTTTACAATGACCTTAGGTCAGGGCTACAGACAACAATTATTAAACAATTATTGGACGAGGTTGGGCAAAATATTGGGATTTGTCAGTGGTGAGCAGTTCGGCCTCGGCAAATAATTGAACTGCGAGACACTAGCAAATCACGATATTTTGCTAAAGCCGAGTTCAATAATAGTTTGATCATTCGATCACCGAGCTTGTTTTTCATAATTATTTTCGGGAAGCATGAAAGAATCTGCCATTTTTCACTGAATTTGAAGAGCTTGGACGCTTGGACACAACTACGCATGAGCAGAATATTATTTGCAGCAAAATCGCAGTTGGACGGTACTGCGCATGAGCAGACCATTATTTATAGGCAGTTATTTGTAGGTCACGTGGTAGGCTCTGGGTCGAATGATAATAATTATTAGTTGCTGATTGGCCAAAGTAGCAGAGGATCTAACTATAATCATCCAGGAGTGTAGGTGGGGGGGGGGGGGGGGGCAGGATCAGAATTTTCTATGACCAATTTGAATTACAAACTAAGGAGTAGCATACTTCACATAAACATATTTATCTTTTCGTCCCTTGACAAAAAAAAATTATTTTTTCAAAAATGTGACCCATGTATGAGTTTGCCTTTGTATTATTGTGATGAATGTTAGCATGCCTTTTTCGACATCAAACAACTTCATTTTAATTTACACATTTCTAAGTATTAACTTGTAATAGCAGACCAATTTGGTGATTTTCTGTCAGACTAATATTATTTTGTTTTCATTTATCAGTCTGTGATAGAACAGTATAACTATAAAGGTAAGTGGGAACATTTTACACTAACATCCCAAACTTATCAAATGCAAAATTCTGCTTTGCAAAGAGAGAGTCCAGTATTATGTACATTGATAACTTTATCATGACACACTTACAAAATGTTCATTCTTTAACACCAGTTCTACATGTGGTATTCAATAACATTGGTGTAGTATTTATCTCTCAAAATTTCAGTAACATATTTAATTTAAAAAAACTGTGATATCTTTTGCTGCATGTTCTGGATTAAAATTAAAACCCACATCTGATCATGGCCTATGTTCTGCAGTGGGGGACAGATCCCACCAAACCTTTACAGTGTTTGTATAAATGAATGTGGGTGTTGTATTAATTTTGTTAATTTATATCATTTTGTTCTTTCCTTTAACTACAGGTAGTGAAAAAGATGAAGATGGATTTTATTTCAAGGGCGACACTTCTGTACCAAGTTATCACAAATCTGAGCAACTGCAAGAGCCTTCAGAGAGTTGGGATAGTGGTATGTTTGTACCTTGTTTATTGAGGACAATTGAAGGGCATTCTGCAAAAGGGGTGTACAATCATGTATATTGCTTTTTGGCCTTAAAATCCAAATCTCTCTAAATTAGCTCCACTTTGGCATACATTGTACAGACTGGTTAAGCTGTTCAAAATGAAGTTCTGTACTTATTTTGGGATTTAAAGGCCTAAATTCAGCAAATTAGCATATAACTTTTGCCTAAAACTGAACCAATTCAAAACAAAACAAATCAACCAGGCATCAGATCCTTTTGTTTCTGTTTCTTAAGTTTTTGGCAAAAGTCATAAGCTAATCCTTTGGATCCTATTTTTCTAATCACAAAATAAGTGCAGAACTTCATTTTTGACACCAATTCCGGTCTATATACCAACGTAGAGTCAGTTTAGACAGAGATATTTTGAATTTTAAGGCAAAAAAGCAATATACACCCCTATTTGCAGAATACCCTTCAAGTTTATTCTGTATAGCTGGTAGGACTGTGCAGGGTGGACAGAGGTAAAGGTTTTGCCACATAGCTGCATCAGCAAGCTATGAACCAGTGAGGAAATTGGATGGAAAATGGAGCTCTGCCATCTATGCTCATTGCTCTGGACAACTGATAAATAATTTTAGAGTACAAAATGCTCTGGTTTTGTTTTTCTGCTTGTCTGCAGCATTATTATACATTGTCGTAAAAAGAAAAGAGTACTGGAATGTAGCAAAGAAATGAATACACCATGGACTTAATACAGGGGCACCCAGCGACACGTTTCGGTAGCTATCTGTTTGGTGGAGGGTAGTTTGCCTTAGGCTTTCGGGGTAGATTAAAGATTGCACTCGGATTTTCGTTAGTAAAACATGGGCTAAAAGATTCGTAATGTGGAAATCATAGCCCTGAGGTTTTCGGAAAGGTCGTTATTGCTATTTTTGGCAGTCAAAAACGTCAGCTAGCATTTTCGGAAAGAAAAATAGTTCGCTAGAAAGTTAACTTCATCTAGGATTTTCTCAAAGGAAGATTTTGTTCCCTAACATTTTCGGGCAATTAAAATTTCAGCTAGGAAATCCGAACAGATGAAATTCTTCTAGCTATTGAAAACATCACTTTAAACATACTTCAAACAACATAGGGTACTTAAAAATACCTTTCTATAGCTTTTGGCTGATTTGGCTCGTTGGGTGCCCCTGTTAATATGATGCCAATTTGAAGTTGTGTTTGGCTCATGGGGTAGAATCCACACTTGGCCATTAATGCAGGACTCCCTCTTTGTACTTCAGAATTTAAAGAAAAAAATGTCTCCCAGTCTACTTTCCTGATAACAATACTGCCATCTCTTCAGGCTTAGAGGATGTTAATCTTATTAGGAAATCTTAAAGGGGTAAATGTTACCATGGGAGTTGTGCTGATTTTAGATCTCTTAAAAGCTCTGCTAAGGTCATTGTTTAACCTTTACTCATACTCAAAAATTACATTTACTCTTGCCAATCTAGGACGACGATTTCAGATCAGTGTTAGCAGAGAGAACTAACATTAAACACTTTAGCTGATTTCTTTATGACATTGTTTCAGAATCATGTAATTAAAAATTGGCCCTCTTTTCAAGTTTTAATTCATTTCTGTATTTGTCATACAATTAGCAGCAGGCAGTTATAGGGGAATTGTTTGAGTACAGTAACATGCTCTGTCTGCAAAACTGGACCGTTATTTTTCCAGTGCATCTATTGATTTGGAGATGCAATTAGTGGATTGCCAGGAGGTGAAATAGAAAGTACGTGCAGCATCATTCCTGAGTTTAGTAGCCAAATAGAGCAGTCAGACTGCTGATTTGTTGTAAAAAATAATAATGCCTTGAAGTGCTTTTTAATGTAGCGAAATATAATATAGGCCAAGATAAATACAACACACCTGCTGCCCAGTGGTGTACTCCCTTCTTGATGTGGGGCAGGCAGGCAGTTCTACAGGGAGGCTCATGGTTGCCTCTCATGTAGGTTGTCATTTGGTTACACTGAACACTCAGCCTGTAGGACGTGGCTCCACCAACCTTTCAGGCACCTTCCCCACGCTCATCTATTGTTAGACTTACCACAAGCCGACCTCTCGAGTCTCACTGTCGGCAAAAAAACCAAGAGGAGCGAGCTTTTATGGCCGTGAAGCGGCTGAGCGACGCGAGAGGTCGTCCTTCGTCCCGCGCCGTATTAAATAGGATGAAGGACTTTTTCGAAAAGTCTAATCTATTGTTGATCAGTTGAAATAAGCCCAATGTAAATGTGTTTTCCTTGACAGCTGAAGAACAAAATTTGCAGTGGTCTGAATACAACGATGTGGACGGCCGCGTACCTCATTACAGTCAAAGACTGTCCCAGTCACCCGCAGCTGTTACAGACATCTTAAGGTTTGCGTAATTACTTGGTCACGCGGAGATACAAAATTTTTCTTCGAGCGTTGAAAAATATTTGAGGAGTGATCGCAGTGAACAAGTGAAGTGTTTTTCGACACGAGAAAAGAGATTTGTTATCTCTAAGCAATGTTCTATTTATTAAATTATTAACACCAATAGAATACCAAACCACTCCATATTTATTTATTTATTTGTTTATTATTTTTTCGTAGTTTAAGTCCTGAAGAACGTGAAAGATTCAAACAAAAAATGAGAAGAGAGGCTGCTTTGAGAAGTGTCAAGTAAGAAATATGTGCAAAATCAATATTCTTTTACATTATACAATGACATTTATTGTGTCGTACATGCCAAGGATGTACACTTGAAGAAACCTTGACTCAGTATCATCAGTTGTTTTTTTCAAATACATAGCTGTATAATACTTTCTAACCACGCCACGCCACGCCTAGCCTGCGTGCAGACGTCTCTTATTTCCTTTGTTGCACGCGTGCAGCACACTGAATCTCTTGGAACAATCTCCCCGGCTAAATCTACAAGAACGATTAGACACCCCACCCAATTTAAAACTACTCTGGCAAATTTTCTAAAAACCAGACAATGATTCTCTTGCTGCCGTAAAACAATTAACAATTAACTGTGATTTAGTTTGTAATTATATGTATGTCTTTTATTATTAAATTAATGTAAGTACAGGATCCCCCTGAACTGGGAACATCCTGTCGAAATATTTGTTCAAAGAAATAAATAAAATAAAGAAGTCTGCACGCAGGCTACGCCACGCCAAGCCACACCACGCCACGCCACGCCACGCCACACACCGTAACGCCTCGCCGCGCCACGCCACGCCACGCCACGCCACGCCACGCCACGCCACTGTCCTCTCCATCCCCTCCTTTCTGCTCTACTACGCCTTACTGTATTTTACTTGTTTACGTTTTGTTTTCAAGTCCTGGAATACAACCGCCTTCACAAGGATTGTCTACTTGTCAAGGATATAACAGGAGTACAGACATTCGTGAAACGCACCTGTCACCGTCCACAAACCCAGCTCTGTTCCGTGAGTGCGCTGTGCAAGATTCTGCCCCTAGCTCCTCAGAAGAAGGGACGCAAAGCCTAACTCAGAGACATGGCATTTCACAGGGTGTCTCGAAGCCAAGGAACCCGATATTTGAATACTGTATTGGACAAATGCGAAATATACCTGAAAACGCTCATAAGCAATCATTTGTCTCAAATAATGAGCAAGATAAGGTCCGAGCTTGTACAAGCGGAAACCTTGTACATACAGAAGGGGAGAATGGAAATATTTCATCGAGTCGCTTGACTGTGAGATCACCAAACTCTTCTTCACACATCAACGCTGAATTCAGAGGGGGCTTTATTGAAAGCGAAATGGCAAATTTGACATTATCAATGAAGAGAGGCAAGCCAGAGGTGCCTGCAATTTCCAGTGTTTGTGGACACCCGACTTCGCCAACATCCACAGGCGTAAAGGGTCCTCATTTAGCCGGAGTCGGTAGAGCCAGGCTCCTCGCGGAAGCTCGGAAAAACAATTTTGGCGGCATTTGTAACAGTCCCCCAAAAGCCACAGGTAATTGCTTCGTTTGTTCGTTCGTTTTGTCTGTTCAGACGGTCGTTTATTCCTTTACTTGCTTCTGTTTTTCCTTGTACTGCACACATACGCTGTACGCAGTACTCTTGAGTAAGTTTATGAAGTGCGAGAATGCGCAAATTTATCTTAGATGCTAAAATAACACACTAAATAACAGGAACACGTCAACTTCAATGGAACCAATCGATGTCCCAGATGACTTTTAAAGGCTGGGAGTCAGTGACGAATCTTGAGGGATCAGCAGATGTGGGTTCTCTAAATCTCACTTAACTTCGTCGGCTCAGTGAGCCAACTGTATCCGGTTTTTGACCTGAGACCCTTCTCTCATCTCGAACACTGCCAATGCTGCTGATGGTTTTAAGATGATGGAGTATATTGTTAGCAATAGACCTGAGAGTGCGTCCGTAGTGAGGGTGGGGTCTGACAAGACCAGTACTATGTTATGTTAGTTGCTTAGCAACGGGCGAAAAGACAACTGAAAAGTAATCAGAGCCCCAGGCAGGAATTGAACCTACGATCTCCGTAACACCGGTCGGATGCTCCAACCACTGTTAGTATACACCACACAAGCGAATAGTGCTTTTTGCGTGCTCTGATTGGTTAATTCGGAGGTGATTAGCAAGTACTATTCACCTCCGAGCAGCCGGCGCGCGAGATACAATTTCGGAGCGCTTGTCACTTCGCGGCTCGGTATATATACACCACTATTCACCTCCACTTCGGTGAATAATTGTTAATTATTGTTGTAATTGACCATTTTAGACTCCTTTACTCTGTTAAACGCAGAGAAATCATGTGTGCCCAGCTGTTTGGTTTTACGAGCTTTGTTGATTTTCTCGACCCAGGTTCTGAAGCAGCAAGAACAGCGCCTTCAGGGAGGGGAAGAGGCGTGTTGAACTATTTCGTGTAGTCGTCGTGAACTATCCCATGAAAAAATTCCAATCTTCAGTTGATGTTTTACGAAATAGACGTTTCGATGTTTAATACTTGGCCGTTTTGTTACAAGTTGGATCTTCTGCGATATTATCGCAATATGAACATTTGATTCCTTTTCTACAGTGTTGAGTACTTCAACATCGCAAGCTTTTGACTGAAATAAAGTATGTTTGGTTTGCTTCCCCTGCGTCTTGCTTTCTGCGTCTCCATTGTTAATTGGGAGCTTTAACAACAAGGACAACAGCGGCAACAACAACGCCACAAAACCATAGGTTTAATAAGCAAAAACAATGGCTCTGCACGTGCATTTTACATTTTGGTACATTTCCGTGTCGTCCTCTGCAGACAACAGCGTGAATTGACAAAATTTTAGTTGTTGTTTTTTTTTTTTCGAGAACGTGAGCGCATGACGGTAAATTTCTCTTTTCATAGTAATTTACTTTCTGGATAGTTCGTCAGCATCTTCCCAGATAAACAAATTGGTATGATCGCGAAAGAGTTGCAAAAACGAGAAGTTATATTTTGAAATGACGTTTTCGTTGCCGTCGCCGTCCTCAGTCCTGGTCCTGGAGCGAGTGTGTACTCGAAGAATGGGACTGGGGAGAGACGCTAAAGGAATCACGCTTTCGTTGCTTCTCGCTTTTCGAGAGATCGCGAGAAAAAATTACGAAGAGAAAAACGACTGTTTTTCAGTCTAAAACCCGTATGGCTTTTCATTCCGATTCGAGGTGAAACCTCTACAGTGTTTTCTGAGATGACGGTGATCATTAGGATTTCGAAAAGAGTTCCGACTGGGATCGAGTGATCGTGGGATTCTCTGGGGAACGCAGCCTACGAAAATGCCGGAACAGTAAGATGTTGTGTGCCTTTGCACACAAATAATTTCAACAAAATTCCGTGTATATCATTTTAGAGAATACAAAAAGAGTAAAGTCTACCGCTAAAACCTTCGAGGACCCTTTGTTCACACAAAGATTCCTAGAACACTTGAGCAACAATGTCAAGTGATTTTATCGAAGGAAAGCAAAATCTAATCGGATTTTCTTGTGATTTGTTTAGAACACGAGCGGAAAACTTAAACTTTGAAATTGGCGGCGTATTTTTTTGAAGTTGCAATGCGTTTCCATCTGTTGCTTGATAGTTTTGATCAACTAGAAGGGTGACTGTTAATAAAACTGACCTGAAGCACTACTTTTGGGCGTCCTTTGATTTAAGCCTCGTCTGCACGTGCATTTTTTATGTGGCAACTTTTATGTGACAAATATATATGACCAGGTGGGTGGCACAGCAAATATCCCAGTTTGTCAATAGTTCAAAGTTTAGTGCGCCGGTAATGACTTTGGACAGCAGAGATACGCAGAAACAATGCGAGGGAGATTCGGGGGCGCAATAGTTGCCACATTTTATGTGACGAGTCGTCTACAAATAGTTAGTACTAACTATGGTCTGCACGAGAAAGGTTTCGTATGTGACAACTTTTATTTGTCATCTACACGAGCAAATAAAATTTGTCGCGTAAAGGTTGCCACAAAAAGTGCTCGTTCGGGCGAGGCCTTAATATCCCAATGCCGTATTTCCTCAAATATGCGCCTACTAGCGCCCCCTCTCGAATAAATTAAGTAACAGTTTGTTGAAAGAAAGCTTAATAAAAGAATTTTTTAAAATGCTCAATATTACAAATCGGAAATGTAGGCGTGACTTGTCTAAGCTTAAGGGTAGCAGGGTTAATTCTAGGAAGGGAGTGATGTAAAGTATGACGGGAGTGATGTAAAGTATGACGTTCCCACTCGCTTAATTTCTTGAAAATACCTTAACTACTGGCGGAAAGAGCACCTTAAAGTGATTTGCAAAAAATTTATTTATTTATTTATTTATTTATTTATTTATTTATTTATTTATTTATTGCCATTTTTATAATATTTACAAGTAATACGCCTAAGTTAGTGGCGAGGAGACCTCAGGAAACCACAAGGCTTATAGGAGAGGCCACCTCTAAAGATAATATAAAAGTATAATTTGGTGCTGTGTTAGTGCGGCATGACAGATTCAGGATTGTTTAAAGAAAAATTCTAACATTTTTTTCTTGAAGGTAAGAAACCTTGCTGAACAGGTAATTGAAGTAGGGAGAGAATTCCAAATCATAGGACCTTGAAAGAGAATTGTAAATTGCTTAATGTTTGTACGACAGAAATGAGGGCGGTAACATCCAGCCGTTCTGGTGCCAAACATTATGAATTTCGCTACTTGTCTCAAACAAGTTGAGGAACATTGGAGGCAACAATTGATTGTGATAATAAAACATAAACTTGGCATGGTTCTAGAAAATCGGCAAATTCACAGAAGGGTAAGTTTTGTGCCGGGCAGCATGCAAACGTCGGTAAAATTTCCCGACTTAACGAAGCTATTACTTTGCGATTTAAAAAGATACCCAAAATTGGCTATTTTAAATTTAAATTAAGGTGCTCTTTGCAGCAGTTTAACAGATTTTCTTTACATGGCCAATATCAAAAGTTGAAAAAGCCGTGAAAGGGTCTATTCATCTGGGGCCCAGCACTCTGTGGACAGAAGACCCACTACTGCTAGACAATACTTTATAAGTTACTATTTAAAGGGTGAAGCTTCGCACGTGAGGAGTACATCCGTTGTATAACTAATTAAAGCATGGCTAGTACAGTTACGAAAATAAGGGAATGAACGATGAAAAAATTGTTAGGTACTAACTTGAAAGCGTACCGAACGTACTATGATCTTTGATCACTGCCTAGTTATAACAAGGGGTGAAGATGCGTACGTGAGAAACAGATCTGTTGTATGTCCAACATGCTGAATCACTGACTTATTGTAATCATCCTGATTTGCGTGACCGCAAGAATTTTTCCGAGAAGTACCCGCTACACAGGATCACACGTACTCCGCTCAAGAATATTGAATTGTTGTTGGTTTGGTGCTTTCTATGTCTTTTTTTTGCCGCTGTGGTTTTGTTAGTTGCATTAAATGGCGGGGGAGAAAATAATCAAACTTTCTCCTGATGAAGTATGTCGCTTTTTAATATGAAGATGCTGGCTCTAACGAACTATTGAACTGGTATTGTCATTTTAAAAACCTGTTGAAACAAGTTGGCATAAACTGAACTTCGTACTGCAGCTGTGAAAACTCCAAAAATAGCGTCGAACTACGCAACAATAGTAAAGAAAAATTCTCTCTTTTATGATAAAGCTGCTATTTTTAAAGCTGGATCAAACACCTCACTTGCTATAAGACATACCATCGTTTTATATCGCGGACCAACACCCCATCACCACAGTGTCAGAAACGCCTACCGGGTCACTTGTAAACTTCTTCGAAAAAAAAAATGCTAAACCCCCCCCCCCCAAAATAATGAGCTGATTCTTAACTCTTCGTTTTCCATGGTTGTACATTGTTTCCTCGTTCCTGAGCGAATGTCAGGAAGAGCTAACGTGACTTCACGCCTACTCGATCATGAAGGGACTTTGAACTGGCAGCCACCCTGCACGTGTTGAAAGAGTAAAAACAGCATATAACAATCACTTGTTTTAAATTATGCAACTGTATCTCGTTTGAATAACAATCAATTTTTGGAATCTATTTGAAGGGATCATCTCTAGATCTTTTAAACGCTGAGACCTTGGTGACGATAATGCAGTGATGAGTTCTTATTCGGCCGTAGCTGGCCGCGTGTGGGATTTGTACGTTACCCATTGTATTTTGACTGGCTGGTGGCTTGCTAGTATCAACACTTACAATTCTAGCCTACTCTATGCTTGGATCGTTTTTTCTGTGCGATGCGATTTACATCATTGACGCTTTAGCCAGGGTGAGCAAGACAACAAGTTCACCCGCTTCGAGTTTATGCTCGTTTATCGTCAACACGTGCGGTTCTTGGACAATGGCAACGTCAGTTATCTCAACGCTGAAGTTTGTACCTTTTGTACCATACCATGTCTTGGTCATTTTAGAATTGGATATTACTGGTTTGTATCTGGTTGTGTGTACGTTGCGTTTCGCGAGACTTTTACAGTCGGGGAGAATTTATTCACATATTATATGGACAGTTTCGAAGTTATTAAAGAATAAACGATTTGTGGCTGGAAAGAAATGCCACTCACCTCGAAAGGTACGCCAGAAACATGGTTTGAAAGGAACCACGGAAGGATCTCCGTTCCTGAAATATATTCATAAGATAGAAACAAGCGAGATGGAAGGAAGAATAACATTCAAAACACAAGTAGAAGGTAGACATCAAAGACGTGATGACAAAGGACTATATAAGCGGCTTATACTTTAAAAAACAGTAACGTAGAAACAATCAGTTTAAAGTACAATTGAGCGTTTAATTCCGTTTTGACAAATATTGTAGAAAGTATGCAGTATGCAAATTTTGTTCGCATTGATTGCGGACACTCAAGCCTTGTACGCGGATTTGATGCAGTCAGTTATATTTTATAAATATGACGATTGTTTTGGGTCAAAGTTTCGCTCTAATGATAAAACAAGGATTGTCCATGCGTGGAATTCTGCTAAAAAGGAAAGAGTGGATCGTGTTGTCTTCTTTTGTTTTATATTTTCCATAGGGACGTCGGAAATTACGGACGGAAGTTTGATAACGTACGTGCTCATAAATAAATGTCGGGGCAATGCAGAAAAAGGTGTTTTCCAAGCTGACAAGTTCGCCGTTTATCATAAGCCACAAGTTAATCCACCTGTCACCGACTGTCTGCATTAGTTACGGATCCCTGACTGTTCAAGGGTCGTCAGGCAGGGTTCAATGAAGGTCGATTGAATAATAACGTTTGGAATATTTTCACTCCTGTCATCGTCCCAAAGGTCTTCTTTACTTCTTTCTCCCCAAGTAAGGTCGTTGTCCCCGTTTTGCACTTGATTTTGTGTTTTTTTCCCGTTTGTGGAAAGACGGGAAACGAATAAATCGCCCAACTGATCGGGTTAGATCAAGAAAATAACCACGCAGAAAACAAGAAACACACCATGAAAAGAAGGCGAGGCTCTTTTATTGAGACCTTTTGTGTGTAATTATTTTCTAGAATCTATTTATCGGAATTCCCATACGAATCCTTATAATTGCAGCCATCTTAATATTGGGTAATAAGCTGCTGTTGCATGTAACCGACTCTCGTATTGAGCTTGGGCTGCCTGTGATTACAGCTGTTAACAAAATTTTCCAGTATCTACGGTTTTGAATATTTCAATCTCATTAGCTGCACGAAAGCAGAGAAAAAGAGAAAGGCCGAATTAAAGAAAAACAGCTAGGAAGTACTACTTGCTAAAGTGAATTCAGAAAACTTGCAGTCATGTACGCAGCTGGAATGCATATTGCAAAAAAACAGGGCTGCAATTTTCGCGAGGTCATGGGTCAGGACTCACCGGTGATTGAGTGGAATTATAATGTTTAGACTTTATTTTAACTTATAATACAACAAAGATACTCGCAGGAGGCTGGAAACGAAACAAACAAATCTAAAGTAATTCACAAGAAAACAGAAAGAAATTGTAAAATTACACTTCTTCGCCTAGTGGGCTAGAAAAAGGAAAGAAAAGATATTAGCGATAAATATCTACTTTACGACCTGTCAACGGCTGTCACTGAAACAACGGATACACGAGATATCATCCGCGCGCGGTCATTCTGCACTCCACTCGCTGTTCACGTGGGTAAAGAACACAGGTGACAAACGCACGTGTATGCGTGCGTGTTGACTTGCAAATAGGACAAATCTAGGCAGACGGAAAAGCTTTTGCAACATACCCTTGACATGAGAGATCCATTCGATTTGTTTCACGATGTACTCGTTTCCAGCGGTGAGCTTCCGTAATGTGTATAAATTATGGGACCTTTTAATTATACTGTCGGTTTGCATCGGTTTCTTTTGCTCCAGAATCAGTGCATTCGACTCTAGTTTGGTAATCCTGTGGCTGGTCTTCCTGTGCGATTTGGTTTATACAACTGACGCTCTTGCAAGAAAAAGTAGGCAAGGCTACTTTAAGTCGATTGCTGCCGGGATATCGGCTGTTTTCACTGATCTATCAGTCGCTTCTACTATTAAACTTTCCACTTATGCGCCGGTGATCATAACGTTTGTCCCGTACCATATCTTGGTTGCGCTAGGACTGGATATTCATGGTGTATATATGTCACTTTGCGCACTTCGAGTCGCAATACTCGTGAAATCCGGCAGAATTATTGTCCATTGTGCATCTTTCATCGGTTCACTGTTCCGAGCAAAAGTTGATGTTAGGGAGGCAACCTCTCAGCAAGATTCCGCTAACTAGTTCCAAGTCTTGAATGGTATTTTAATAACCGAACAGTATTCATACAGCGATAAAGAAAACTGGACAGGATATCATTTCAACTTTTTTTCACTGCGTTGTTTGCTTTTCACTGTCAACGGTTTGAACTTGAACTGAGAACGGTCACACTCGGCAAGCGCCGGGTCAGTCAGAGAGATTCAGCCGAATGTGTACTCGCGGTGTACAGAGTGCGACGTGCAGATAGGGAGCCATTACAGCCAAATGTCCCATCAGCTTCTTTGGTTGGATTTGCGTTAGATTTTGAGCAGTTTTCGCATCTGTTAAGTCCTCGTTTGGCTTTAACGAGGGATACCAAGACTCTGGGTACCGTGACTTCTCAGGTCTTTGTCGATTCTCTCATTCTACTCATGGTTTACTCAAGACAGTCTTGCTGACCCCAGAAGCGTATGCTGACCCTCAATATATTCCCAAGAGGGTGCGCGACTATGTTCCTTGCTTGAGTCTGTCTGATATGAGACACAGAGGCCATTTAATTATATACAAAGGGTATATGTGAAAGAGAAAAGGAGACAGTTATCGTGCGAATAATGTCATGTGTGCCGTACACTTATAGACTCGATACAAGTATTGGTTTTTATTTCAAGACACTACGGATATCTACAGTACTATTTCAGTTTTGTTTAAAATCATTACGTAATTGTGAAATAACTGCTAACAGCTCAAAGGTCTGGATCATCCGATAGCGCATCGTCTAACTTGCGATCAGGCGTTATCTTTTGTACCCCAACAACGCAGGTACTCGATGCTCATAGACAAGCCATCGTTCCGAGGAAGTTTGTCAAAAAAATTTAGGAATTTTGGCATCACAGTTTTCAAGACAACGAGTAAATCGGATAACATTGTATTAAACGTCCTGACCTTTAACCGTCTAAAAATAGTGCCTTGTTTTCTACTAAATATACTTGAGTTGTTTGAGTGTTTGTGGGGTGTGTACCGGGTGTGTCGGCAGACGCCATATTTTGTTACATAATATGGAAAACTACTGCATGTACAAAAGATCACTGAACTTCCTGATTACAAACATATTAATTAACTCCACCGGTACTATCGATTACGAGCTTTCGACTGAAACATTTCTCTCGAAAACAAGTTAGTATTAAAAGGAAAGAAATATTAAAACTAAATAGAAAAAAGGAGGGGCTTAGTGATCAATTTCGAATGTGTGTTTTCCGGTACCTTTTCACGACAATTTCCGAAAATTGTTCGGGATTTCTGAAGTTCCCCACGGATGCTAATTTATCAATCAAAATGTAAACTTTGAAATGGAATTGTGACTTTCTCGTAGAAGTTAGTTGGGAAGAAGTCGTGAGTTTTATTATAGACACTCTATGAATCTCGCTTCTGAAATATCATAATCAACGAAATGCCCGTGATATGTAAGCGAGAACTGAAATCCATGGATCGATCAGTCCAGACGTTTGGCTCAGTCTGCGAAATCTGAAAAAGTCAAACCATCTCCACTGAAACGGTTATTAAACCGTTAACTACATGACCTTTCTCCAACGGCACACGGGCAAGAGTACGTTCAGTATTCCTCCAGTCCAGGTAACTGGTTTCCCACCACGGCGAACAGAGGAAAGAGGCAGTTATCGTGCGAGTAATGTCATGTGTGCCGTACATTTATCCAGGATTTTGAAATGGGGGGTGAATTTTCTCCACCTCAATCAGAGAAATCAGAGAAATCAAATATTATTTCAATATTTGAGGGATAAGAAAAAAAAAAAAAAAAGAAAGAAGGGGGCTCAGAAAAAAAAAGGGGGGGGGGGTGAAAATTCACCCATTTCACCTCCCCTGGATCCGCGCTTGCAATACAAGTATTTGATTTTATTTCAAGGCACTACGGATTGCTACAGTACTATTTCTGTTTATTTTACAAGAATTACGTAATCAGATTGTGAAACGACTGCTAACAGCTCAAAGGTTTGGATCATCCGATGGCTCATCGTCTAACCTGCGATCAGGCTTTATCTTTTGAACCCCCAAAATGAGGGTGGTAAAGGGGTGGGGGGTCTTGATCACGTTTCACGAGAAATAAAATGGCCGTTTCACATTTCAGGGACATTAAAATGGGGATTTCACGTTTCACGAGTAAAAAAAAACATATTTTTTTAGGGAGTGTACGTTATTAATGTGGGGTGGGGGGAGGGGGTGGGCTGGAGTAATTTTGCAATAGTTAAATAGGATAACCTTGGCCCTCCACTTATGTCTTGAAAATAAAGCATGGCCCTTCATATATAGTCAGAGTAAAAAGGGTGACCCCCAAAAATATTTTAAGTTCCCATGTTTTGCCTATTTTCCATTGTTTTCGAATGATTTATTCATTTGAAACTGTAGAAATGCTGTTTGATAAATGCCTGCCTTTACTGTACATGCAGGAGCCCATGGTACATGCTATTGTATGTTAGAATACTTATATTAAACCACAGATTCCATGCACCTGTCTTGACTGAGCGCATACGCTATACGGTTACGTAGAGAGAAAAATGGATGACCCTCCCTTAGAATTGAGAAATAAATGGATGACGCGTTCCATTACAATATGAAACGTCATTCTTGACGCCTTGGGAAGGTGTCTGGGATAGCTGAAGGTCGTGAGATTTTATGTGACTTTTTGTTTTGATGAGATGGGTTACATGGCAGACGGTAACAAGATATCCCTAATCCACAAGGACAAGGCCCGTTTTCCAATGTTTGCCACGTTAAATCGTGAGCCCCAAAATTAAACAATAATTACAAGCACATTTTAACGTTATATCCTGTGTATTTGTTTGATTGTGGGTGTTTTTTGGCTGTTTAGGCCCTAATTTGAAACTTGCTTGCACGGTGCTGTCAACATTTAGTAAAAATAAAACTTAAGTTCTTTCACCAATCTTATTACCATCCTTGATGAAGTCTGTTTGATCAGACGAAACCGGTCGAATAGTAGACGTTAACGAGAGCTGTTGCTGTGTGCTGCTCGCTAGTTTTTGTCTTAAAAAGGACGCCAGACAAGCCAGTGCTTTGACTGTAGTTCTTCTGACCAAAGTAAGGGACTGCATATTTATAATGTGGGAGGGTGGGCTGGAGTAATTTGGGGGACTGGTCACCGAAAAAAAAAGTCAACGTTAGGGGCGCAATATAGTTTGTACCGAACTGTACCATATTATGGCATCTATTGTTACAATTTCGCTCAGAATTAAAGAAACATGAAACAAAATCACAGTTCACAGTGAATTAAACACCCGAATCTCATTTGACGGATAATTAAAATCACGGTTCCTGGTGATTACCAAAATCACTTTTCACGGGGAAAAAACCGACCATTTCACGTTTCACGGGAAATAAAAAAGGCAATTCACGGCTCACGAAAATACCCTTCATGTACCACCCTCCAAAATCGAATAGGAATTTTGGAGAACGTTTTCGTTAAAGGCATCACAGTTTTCAAGACAACGAGTAAATCGGATAACATTGTATTAAACGTCCTGACCTTTAACCGTCTAAAAATAGTGCCTTGTTTTCTACTAAATATACTTGAGTTGTTTGAGTGTTTGTGGGGTGTGTACCGGGTGTGTCGGCAGACGCCATATTTTGTTGCATAATATGGAAAACTACTGTATCATGTACAAGAGATCAACTTCCTGATTACAAACATTGAATTAATTAATTCCACCCAGTGCTGTCCACCGGTAATATCGATAACGAGCTTTCGACTCTAAGTCTTGAAATATATTTCGCTCTTCGAGCCTCTTCAGTCAATTGACTGAAGAGGCTCAAAGAGCGAAATATATTTCAAGACTTTTAGTTTTTATTTTACAGTTTTTACAAGTTTTAGTGCATCGAATGTGTATAAAGACGTGATGTCTTCTTATAGTTCGAGTTCTATGAATGAATCTCGCTTCTGAAATGTCATGATATTAACAAAGTGCCCATGATATGTAAGCTAGAAAATCCATTTACCGATCAGTCGTTTGGCTCAGTCTGCGAGATCTGAAAAAGTCACACCATCTCTACTGAAACGGTTATTAAACCGTTAGCTGCATGATCTTTTCCCAACAGGTCACGGGCAAGAGTTCAGTATTTCTCCAGGTAATTGGTTTCCCACCACGTCGAACATGTAGCGTATTGACTTGTTGTTCCAACCCTGTAGCGTTCTTTCACTTTCAATGTGTGATCTTACCAACGCCTTCAAGAATTCTGATTACATTGGATTATCGTACGTCCTATGTTTAGATCTTATTGTTGGGTTTGTTTTTGAATCCGACCGATGAAAAATGGGGAAAAAAGGAATTTCTTACAGAAACGTAAGTATAGATTTCAAACTACACAAGGCGCTTCAGTTTATCTTGAGCTGTATTTACTTTAATAATATACATGAAAAAATTTCTCGATTCTGATTGGCTAAGAGAAATGCAGTTTTTAGGAAACACCGGTGCAGAAAAAAGGTAATTCGGTGCAGAAAAAAGGAAATACAGTGCAAAACAAGGTAAAAAAAATGAGGATTCTGATTGGTTGATAAACAAAGGCGCTGCGATTGAGCCAATCAAACGCGGCCTCTGAATGGCGCGAAGTCTGAAGAGCTGCAAGCGACTCTGCGAGCCAAAACAATGGCTGGCTTTTTGAGCAGGTTTTCTTTCTTCGTGACCGCAATAACAGCGGAGAAGCTGCAAAACGGCTCAAAAAAGGAGAAACGGCTGCGAAAAGCACTGTATGTTAGCTGTCTGTTTGGAAACAGTGGTGTCCAGAGAAGGGAATTACCGACGTAATTGGAATTACGAGTCCGTTGATGGAGTGACGCCGAGATTAATAAACAAACAAGGACAAACAAGGCGAAGATAACGAACTAGAAAGCCTGAAGGTAATAATTACAGCGCTTGATAGACACTTAGCAAACAAAGTAACCTTATAGCTATAGCCTGTAATTGTTTAGCCAGTTTTTACAGCTAAAAACGCTTTAAAAACATCGAGAAAACTGTTGTTTTGGTTCACCTTATCTTCGTTGCGTTGCTTCTGCAACGTTAAGAAGCTATCTCGCAATTTTTTCATGTATATTATTAATAAGTAATCACATGATTTTTCTCGTGCAATTTGGAATAAATAAGCACTTGTAATTTTTTTCAAAGACCACAAATTGCACTCGCCCTACGGGCTCGTGCAATTTTGTGAGTCTTTGAAAAAAATTACTCGTGCTTATTTAATCCAAATTGCACTCGAAATCATGTGATTACCTATACAAATCCCTTGCAATTCAAATAGGAAATTGCATCACCAGTTCTTTCAAAGCAGAAGTTTTTGTTTTCTCCTTTCAAGAGGTCTTCCAATTTTCTCTCCTTTTGCCCTCACTGACTTATTCAAACACGTAAAGAACCGATTCTCTCACGGCGTTTACTAAGGAGCATGAAGCTTTTTTCAGTAGAGTCTTGCTTGGCCGTTCTACCCTGGGATGCCTACATATGTTTACAGTCTCCGATCACGTCGAAGTTTGCAGCTTCCCACTTGAGTCCCACGTGAAGTTCACTACTTTGTTTTTGAAGTTCGAGTTATTTTGACTGACAACTACTTAATAAAATCGCCGACTTCTGAGCAAACGCCAGAACTTTGGAAACGTGACAACAGTTTGTGTGGCGAATGCAGTGGCAAAATGGATTGCTTGCATCACATTACGGAGTATATACCGATGTGTATTTACGTTTGTTTTAAAATGACTTGGAGATGCTCAAACAAAATGTAACACTTTTGCACATGGTGTAATCTAGCACCACGAGCCACAAGGTTGTATTCTACTGATAAGGAAAGGATCCATTTATAAAGTCTGGTAGAATGAAAAAGTCGAAAGGTGAATGGGTGAATGGAACGAGTGCGCATACCTGGCTCCCAGTAGATGGAGAGGTGAAATATGTTTTAATAAAACAACTAAACACGTGAACGAATGAGTGAATCAGTTGATCATAAAGTTCGACGAGTGGATCTATTAAAAAATATTTCAGTGCCAGTTGCGGAGTAGATGAATGGAGATATAGATTACTGGCCTGGATTGATAGAATAGTGGATGAGCGCATAAGGGATGGATCAGTGGATCACAAGAAAGCGTGAGGGGTTCAATCAAACACTAGTTCACTGCATTGCATCCCCCCGACCGGCCGGGCGTTCACCGCACGAGAAGCCAACGTGGAGTCAACGACGCCAACGATTACTGACCACTAGAACAGAGGGGAAAAACCACCAAGTGAAATACACTACCTCTACAATTTTGATTCTCTAAATTGTTGTGGTTACTTAACAATTGGTTCATGCCGGTCAGCGTAAGTTCACCGAGATATGAAGGACGCGGTAAGTTTGAAGAGCACGAAAGATGTGTAGGAGTTGCTCGAGGCGTAGCCGAGACAGGGTTTGTACACTTTTTAGCTGTGAAATTCCATGACTTTCCAGGACCTTTTCCATGACTTTTTGAAAAATTCCATGACCTAAGTTACAAAGTAATGTCAAAACAACGCCAAAATGACAAAAATCTTCGCAAGCGTAATCCGGCTTGCAACCAGTGCTGTTTATTTCTGCTGAAATAAATCATATACTGGGACTTGTCGGTTAAGGTTACCGTGTACGTTCAGGGTATAAAATTTTCTATTTTTATTTTTCTCCATAAAAATGAACTTTTTGCGGTGATCTTTCAAGCAAAAAAAACCCAATTCAAAACGAGTGAATAGTCGCCGAGAGATTGGGAAAAACCTATATGCACCGGATGTAAACATGGACAATATATTAAAGCGAATGCAGCCAACCGGAGCGATTTGCGCGGGAAATATTGCACGCGAAAAAGTTGCTTTGCTTCATGAAGGTTGTGCGCTTTTAGTTTTTCGGCTATGACGATGGGTCAGGTAAACTTAGTCAAAGCCGGAGAATATGTAACAAAATGATAAACCAGTGAACTGTTTGTAGCATGAGAGTTTGCGTGCAGATAAAATTACGCGGAAAATTTCCACAGTAGGTGACCGGAAGAAAAGTTAGCGTAAATTGATTGGCCGATCGTCGCTAGAGGTGTTTGCGGGCGGTGTTTGTTTGTGTAGTGAAGATTTTTTTTAAGCGCTGTTTTCGCAAAGTTTATTTTTGTCTTGAAGAGGACACTTTCAAGAGTTACAACTCAAGGGCGATTTGTTCGATTTCGATCAAACTTGGACAGTCGCTAGAATAACCTATCTTCAACAAAAACGTGTTGGGGAATTAGATAATTCAAAACCGTTTTTCGCCGAGAGCCATTTCAGTGCGCCCGCTCCGTCTCTTTTTCTAGCGAATTTGAAAATGCTCTGTAACTTTTGAACGCAGTCGAATAAAGGAAAACCCCAACACGTTTTTTTAGCGTCTGGTTTCCAGACTTCGAGAAAAATTTCAATTTCCCTAAATACGAAAATCACATTTAGTTGTAGCTTTTAAAAGTTAATTTACACCTTCGAGTTTAAACTCGACGGGGCGTTCAGTAATTCACTTTCTCACAAAATTAATGAAATATTCAAATAGCTAGTTCAATTAGCTTTAATTTGATATACGGTTTATGGTATCTGGGATGTAATCGGGAGCCGCTACAACACTTAGATTAGAGACACCCCTGAAGGTACACGGTAACCTTAATTTTTGTAACTTTGGATCCACATTGCTTTCCACTTACAGAAAGCCTACTATTTTTTCCATGACTTTCCATGAATTTCCAGGTCCCAAACCTAAATTCCAGGACTTTTCAGGCCTGGAAAATGAAATTATAAAATTCCATGACTTTCCAGGTTTTCCAGGACCCGCATCTAGTAAGCAGAATAATGTCAAACATCCAGTCTACAAACGGACTTCACTCTGTCAAAGGTGACATGAAAGTGAGAGGACGAACGAGATCGAGGTTCCGAACCATTGACAACTATCATCCTTGTTACAGTTGTTTGGCTATCAAAGCTGGAAGCGCGAGCGAAGGCGCGCCAAACGAAACCTGTGATGTCACAAAGCAAAAGCGCGAGCGAAGGCGCGCCAAACGAAAGCTGTGATGTCACAAAGCAAAAGCGCGCGCTGTTTGTTTTGTTTTCTGCACTCCGCATCTGGTGCTTAGCCATGGCTTGTTACTCAGCATTAGTATCGAGGCTGTGGGGTTTTTATGTCACCAACGCTGTTATAACTGGCTGGCATATTGCCAATACCAACCCATATAACGCAAGTTTGCTGTACGCATGGCTGGTTTCCCTGTGTGACTTGGTGTACATCATAGACGCTGTTTGCAGGACAATCAAGCGACTTTTCCGATCAGTCATCACAGCAAATTTAGCTTTACTGCTTAATTACGAGTCACCTTTCTGCATTTTGGAGATTTTGCTTTTTCCGCTCAAGATGGTAACCCTCGTCCCATTCCACGTGCTGGTTGTCCTCGAACAGGACGAAACTAGAGTCTACCTAGTGTTGTGCTTGCTTCGCTTGACGGTGCTTCTGACATCTGGAAGATTTTATATAACATCCGCATTCTCTAAATCAAGAAAACATGGACGCACTCATGTCCCGCAGAGAGCTAAGGACTCTGAGGTGAATACCAGCTCGTGACATCAATAAAAAAGAAAAAAGAACTGACAATCAGCCATTGTATAGAAACCAGTGTTCGGTTGTGGTTAGTACGATTACAAGCTTTGAAACATCAACCTTAATAAGTTTTGTTCTCTCCCTCCGTTTCTTTCCTTTAATTTTGACCTGGATAATCTTAAACTTAAACTTGCACCGAAAAAAATTATCGCTTAGTATTAAAAAGGGCAAAGACCTGGTTCGACAAGACTACCGCTGATGTGGGAGCAAAATGTTTGTCATTAGATTAATACTACTTAAGCGAGGTCATAAATTAAAATATCGCATTTATTTCTTTCACTGTAAAAGATTAATTTAACGGTGGCAAGACGCAAGATAAAGATTCTAGTCTGCTGGTTGAACGACTTTCTTTAAATCTCTTGTGTCTTATTTCTTTGAAAACTTCATGAGTCAGTACTATCAAGTATTTAATGATATACAACATCCAATGACACTAAACGTTCCACACAGTTAACAAATGTTACACGCATTTTACCCAATGACTGTTTGAAAATAAGGACAAGACCTCCTAACTCATTCATTTAATCTTTGAGAAAGAAAAAACTTAATCTGATTAGATTTTATCGTTTTGTACAAGTTGAACTGTGCCACGCAACTCTACGCAGCCGAGGAACCCTCCTTCTGTTGTTTGGCGGCAAAGTCTGCCATTCTGCTCTCCAGTAACGGTCTGAAATGACGGATCAATCCCTACAAAGAAACAAAGGAGACGGACATGCATTAAGATTTGCTTGTAGATAATAGTTCCGAGAAGTTAGCGTGTCGTACACTTTATGGTTGGGGAAGACGCCCGGCTTTGAAGTCAGCTGCGTGAGAAAAAGTAGCTGATCATAAAAAAAAAAAAAAGAAAGCAACAACGACCCTTTTCGTCTTCTGGCGCCCGTTTCTCAAAACTCCGGAAACCATTTCGGGTCCGGGAAGTCTTTTTCATTTCGGTTTTCTATCGCTTGGTACGAGATAGCGTGCTTTCTTAAAAGATTATTAAAAATAATTATTAGAAGTCGAATTTCTGGTAAGGAACTTAATGCATGTAAAATAGTTTTTCGGGCCCGAAACGTTTTCGGGAGTTTCGAGAAACGCACGCCAGGTGTGTTTAAACTCTAAGGAATCAGCTACTTTCATTGCAGGTGTGGCAGTCACTGTTCTCGCGATCATTTTCTGGTTGATGCACCATGTACCAAGTCCATTGTTAGTCTATTGTTTTCTTCCATTGTGTCTGGTTTATTGCATCGTTCTTTTGTATTGTTTCTCCGTTGTTGTGTGCTTTGTGTTGTCACCCGTGAAAGCTCGTGCACTTGGTATATGGTGCATTTGCCATTTTCCCGGCTTAACTCTTTACCCTCTGAGTCTGAAAACAGTTCACTTTCCTTTCTCGCGATTTTTCGTTTGCTCACTCCCTTCTAAACCGAAATCACTTACGTCTCTCGCCTTTTCTTACTTTAAATTTCTTACATACTCTCTTATGTCTGAAACGTGTTGATATCCCCAGATTTCCAGTTTACTCACTCCCTACTGTCTCGACTAACCCACATCCCACTTAAACGAGGTTTGAGATTGAAAAGAAAATTATTAAAATCTTATAATTATTTGAAAAGCGGGTGAAAGATTGAAAATGTTATAGATCATCGCAGGTGTGAACGAAACTTAAGCAGTTGCGGTAAGAAAACCTGGAAAACGTCTCAGCCGTAGAAAACGGCATTTTCCAGGGTGTTTTTTTTTTTCGCAACTGCTGAAGCTGTGTGCATAAATGCGGAGCAATGATTTCCAACATTACTAATCAAATGTGTTTTGTTGTGAATACCTGTACAGGCCAAGCAGCGCCATCACCCAGGGCACAGATGGTGTGACCTTCAATCTGCTTACTCAATTCCTGTTATCAATGAAAACATAATCAGATGTTTGAGTGGTTTTCAATCGAGCATCAAAGTAAATTGGCTTTGCTTGGTTTTGCATTGCTTCGCTCTGATTGACCAGCAAAACTCCCGCCACTTTCTCAACCAACTTGACAAATAGCTATTCTATTTGACGCGCCTTTCAATAAAATATTACATACCCACAGCATGTCAATTTCATCTGGTGTCGCATTCCCTTCAACTAAGGACACAAAGGACAAGCGTCAAAACTTTCAAAATTAGCATCCAGTCGCAACATGTAAAGAGTTTTGGCCTTCAGAGAAAAATGTTCTATTTATCCGAGACTGTGGATAAAGGATACGACTCAAAAGAAAGCTATTAAAATAAACTTTCAACAACGTAGTACAGCGGAACCTCGATTTAACGAAGTGCCGAGGGACTAGGAAAATTGGTTCGTTACATCGAGTTTTTTTTTTCCATACATTTTAAAAGGTCGGGCTGAAGAATATCGTTCATTACATCAAGGACTTGGTTACATGTATATAGGCAGGGTTGGCGCCGTGGTGAGAGCACTCCCCTCCCACCAGTGTGGCCCGGGGTTCGATTCCCGGACTCGGCGTCATATGTGGGTTGAGTTTGTTGTTGGTTCTCTACT
>JAEMWC010000136.1:320000-475000 GCA_016490735.1 Pachyseris speciosa | reverse complement strand
TGAACTCTAAATGTGACAAATGAATGTCTCAGTGAATAGGACAACATACAGGTTATTTCGATAATTCTTTGAATGCACCTGACGTCACGGCGACCATGTTGGTGGAAAGAACAACAGCGAAAAAGTCTTTTGGGAATTTCACTCTACTATTATGCAAACCTCGAGATACATTTTTCTATTGTTTTGGCACCAACATGGCCATCTTATCACGTGAGTGCAATCAAAGAATAATATTGTTCTTTGAATGCCACCTTCTTCAGAAAAAAATTTGCCCCCAGCTATTGTACCGGTATTAATTCCACCTGTAGAGAGGTAAAATGTCGTAAACACATCTGTCCACTTCCAGGGGAACCCTCTTTGTGACATAATAATTATGTTGAAGTGAAGTACATGAATCTTACCAAGCACTCCTCCAGCATGCTTTTCAATCAGGAGTTTTAGAGGGACAGACATCTCTTCTTCCACTGTACATGGATGATTCACATGGCCAGAGATGTTATAAAGCTGGCAACAGAAACAGGGTGGTTTCAATTTCACACGCACACAGAACATAATTTATATGGAGCATTTTCACATGTGGATTGGACTAACACTCATTAGCTACCAGTATATTTGTAGGCTAAATTCCATTCCATTGCTGCAAGATTTTTTGTTCTTACACATGCCCTTCCAAGTTATGCTTCTGATCAGACATACTGGCATCGCAAAAATTAATAGCCCAAACATTCAACACCTTCTATTGTATCTTTCACTTAGTAAGCATGCTGTAGTTGGTCAATTTTATGGGCCATATTCTACAGTACTGCCTGCTTCACTTCAACTAGTTTTCTTTCCCATGTGCCGAATTGACCTCAGAGATATAATAAATATCTTTCTAACCTCGTTTTCTCGGTCTGTACTGTAAGTTACAGATCCTTGTTTTTTTCCCATTAAGTTATGGCACATGTGCTTTAATAGCACTTGGACCATAAATCAACTGGGAAAAACTTGGTCCATAACTTACAGTATGGACTTCAAACTCGGTTAGTAAGAGGTATTTATACAAGAAGTAAACAGCTACTGAGACATGTGATGTTTTAAATGCATAAATTAAGCCAATTTTACCAAATCAAGTCCAGAAAAGTGTTTTGGAGAAAAAACAACAACACTTACTTTTGTGCCAGTGTTCCTAGGTCGGCCAAATGATGCAAACCAGTCTGATCCTCTGCGGCAGATAGCCTGACATAAACACACAGGTGATGATGATGATAAGTTTAAGGATTAAGTAAGGAGGATCTCACTAACAAGCATGTAACTGTAATAATTAACAATGATTATCATGTACACACCGGAGCCACAGCAACAGTCTCCACATTTGCCACTGTGGTTGGGCAACCAAAAACGCCTGTTCAAAAGACACAATTCAAACGTTAGAACCGGTTGTCAAAACCAACACTTGAATGGCTGACTTGTCCAGAAGCTTAAAGTGAATCTTCTGTAGACTGGCAAATGCAGTAGTGCCAGCTAAAGCAGACATTAAGATTCATTCCCAGGCCCATTATTACTCATGTTAGGGAATTGTTTTACCAAAAAGTGTTATTTCGTTACTAACAAGACAGTTTGAGAGAGTAGTCCAGTTTCAAATTTGCAATGACTGCTGAATAAAAGTACTGAGAACGCATTTGTACACCGTTAGCTTCGACCTAAAGTAAAATATTCACAAATACCGGCAGCAAGGTGCCACAAATTTGAAAATTAAACAATAGACAGAGCTGTTAACAGGTCATCTTCTCGCTGGAATTTATTAATATTTTACTTTAGGTCGAGGCTAACGGTGTACAAGTGCGTTCTCAGTACTTTTATTCAGCAGTCATGGCAAACTCGAAACTGGACTATTACACAAACTCACCAACATCTGCAGGGAATGGAGGTTTTAAACGAGGTTTGCCTTGCTTGCCCTCAAGACTCTCAATCAGTGCCTGAAAAAATGTAGCGTTCATTACAAGGTTAAAAATCACTTAAGGAAAGTTGAAAGTTTAAATCATCACATTGCATAAACCCAAACTTGAACCTTCCATTCCCTTCGGGCCTGTGAGTTCCTTCCTCTCACAGCAGTTTGGCATTGAATTTGGAATTTGTCTTTTGTTGGTTGTTTTTTGCTCGATTCTGATTATAATAAGTAGTTTAAAACAAAGGGAGAAAAATTTTAAACCAAGGTTAAAATTGAACCACAACAGCTACATGTACACACACTGCCTTGTCACTTTCTTGCCACAGGAGATGGATTTTAACAACTACAGCGTACATCTACTGTATAATATTATTATGTTACAGGTTACATTTGATTTCAGGTTTCAATGGTCTGCTGAGCAGCAACAATATCGATAGTCGTAGAAACAATACAACTTTCTTTAATTTTCCAGACAGTGCATCCGTCATCATCAGTGTACAGTTTTGAAATCGCTGTTGAATTTATAATGCGCATGCGCATGTGCGAAGATCCATCTGATAATAAGTGCTCGCGCACTCGCATGGAGAAGTCTCAACTTGTTTCGCTGACATAACAAGCATTACAGCTTGCACACGAGAATTTATATTAAAGGGCTCCGCACACGCGTGGTGTATAAATTCTCATGTGCAAGCTGTAATGCTTGTTATGTCAGCGAAACAAGCCACATGAGTGTGCGAGCATTTACATGTATTATCAGATGGATCTTCACACATTCACAAACATCTGTTGAGTTCAGAGTCTTGTCGAGCATCCTGTTCAACGGATTGTTTCCAGATTCTGGACTATGCAGCTACTAAATATCAAGTGAGGCTTAAGGAATCCATGCAAATCAAATGGGAGAAGTTACCCAATCTCAATCAGCAGGTGAAACACATAAACCTGACACTCTCCCTGTAGGTTGCTCTATGTCTATTGTTTAAACTATTTAGCACGCAATATTGTAAACACAATGTAATGAACCTTGTAATTTCACACGCGTTATAAATTCAACAGCAATTTCAAAACTGTACACTGATGATGATGGATGCACCGTCAAAACATGTCTGGAAAATTAAAGAGAGTTGTATTGTTTCTATGATTTCAGGTTTGCTTTGACCTAGGTCAAAATGAAATTCCTTTGTCTTCTACCCTTAACTATTCATCAGAAGACAAAGGAATTGCATTTTGACAAATTTGACCTGTAACATAATTATACAATTTACATAACTCATCATTAACCAATGTGGTTAATCAGTGCCATCTTGCACCTACAGATAAATGTGCTTGTACTAGGGCTGTGCTCTAGCAGCGCCACGGCCCTCTGGCAACTTTATGTGCTTTTTCCTTTGGGGAGATGGATATCTTAGTTTTTACACAAAATTATTATGCTGGGCACCCCGAATTTCAAATTTTTCTTAGAGCACAGCCTTGTGTACCGTACCAAGATGAACTTTACCGTTTCTTCCCCACAGATGTAGGCTCCAGCTCCTCTATGCATGTACACGTCAAAGTCGTATCCACTTCCACACGCATTGCGACCAATCAGCCCCTCCTTGTAAGCCTCATTAATTGCAACTTGCATATTGGAGGCTTCATTATAAAACTCTCCTCTAATGTATATGTATGCTACAATAACACCACAAAATATAAATATGAAATTAATATGCATCAAAATATGGTAACATCAAAAATACAAACACTTAGTCAACACAATACTAAACAACAAACCAAAAGAGAAAAGAGGCAGAACAAAACCAAAAGGAAAAGAAACAGAGGGCGTAAATGAGACCAAGGCAAAAAAGAGGAACAGATTGAAAGAGGAACCCAGAACAGCATACAGATGGAGGAAAACAACAGTGTATGAAGGGCTTAGAGTATTTTGTACAGGTACCACTTCGGCTAGAATTCAGTTTTTGAGCCTGGCTCGAAAACAGTATTACTCATGGTTACATGTACATGCACAAGTGTAGAGCGGTAATTGGAAGAAAACCACCCAAACACTTGCTGATAAAGAAACTCCAAGCCTAAGCAAGAGGAAGCATGAAGTGATGCTGTATTACAATATGTATAAGCACACTCAGGCAAAAAGCAAGCAAACTGCTCATACAGTACCTGCAAACTTAATTTATATTGGGATAACACATGAGCAAGAGAAGCACAACAACAAGCAAACTGCACTCAGCATACGTGTACTTGAATATCATCTTCACTGCTCTGTAGATTGTCAGTTCTTAGTTCAATCTCATTTCTCACCTGCCCTTGCACCCATGCCTGCTCCAGCCACCAAACATCCCTCAATCAACTTGTGTGGATCATTCCTCATAATCTCTCTATCTTTACAAGTGCCTGGTTCTCCCTCGTCAGCATTTACTACAAGGTACTTGGGCCTGTGAAAAAGGAAACCAAATCCACTATGACTAAACTTCCCTCACATTCATACTCACACAAAACAATTCCTGCAAAGAAATGCTGTCTTTGCTGCGTAATGTCTTTGATGAACTATAAAAGACCATCATTCTTCCCACGCTCCGTACCAGAGTGGAATTATCAGTCTACACTCTCATATTCCGAATGCCACATCTGCTGCCTACTTTAAGTCCTACACTGTACCTTATAAATTTTTATTATGGAATCTAGACTTTAATAAATTAATAGCAATTTAAGCCACTACTGACTGAAAGTGCTGACTGCAACCCTATGCATACATGTATAATATTAATTATCCCACATACATATGTAGGGAGGTTCTGCATAGTACCTATTTAGATTTAGATTTAGATTTTTGCCACAATGCCAGTAATCTCGCAATTTGATTGTCTATAAGAGTCTATACAACAATCCTCACATCAACATGTGTCATGATCTGAAAATAATAAACAATTTTTTTGATGTTGATATTGTGGTAAAAAAAAATCAAATGTGGTTTATTATTTAAACATAATTATTTACTGGTAAAGTTGGCCCTAAGAGTTACAGTGCTCATCGAGAGGGTATTGCCTGTACTTTTATCAATGATAATTTTGTCCTTACAGTGATCAAAATTATTTTGTTGTGGACTCAATAGACGCACAACAAATTTTGGCCACTGTGATGACAAAAAAACTAATATCATTGTCAATAATAGTACAGACATCGCTAAACCACATTCGATTTGTTATTTATAATAATTAGAATCATATGTACCTTCCATCTGATGGCTTGTTCATGAATCCCCACTTCATGCCAGTTGGGAATCCTGGAAAAAATTTGAAGATGTGAATGTTTGTTTGTGGTAGATGCATATGTAAAGGCATCAGGGATATCTTATGAAAGACACTCCTTAATTCAGTAGAGCCAAAACATACACAAATTCCAATGAAAATGCACGAACCTGCTCCTCCTCGTCCACGCAAGCCAGACTTTGTGATTTCTTTTATAATCCAGTCTTGTCCTTTCAGTATGATCTCCTTGGTCTTATACCAGTCACCCTATCACAACAAAAACACTATAATATATGCCCACTTCATGCAAAGAGACAGAAGGTTACAGATTGATTCTGCACAAGTCAGAATTAATTTCTAATTAAAAAAATATGTTACCCTTTGAACTGCTCCTTTTAATTTCCAGTCATGTCTTCCATACAAATTTGTGAAAATGCGATCTTCATCCTGTCGATAAAAACATATTGTACGTCTAGTAAAAATTAATCTGAATTCCATCGCAACAACCACTATAATTATACAGATGGGCTTTCTTATGCTTTTGCTATGTTTTGCATTTCATTTTCACTTTTTGACGCAAGAATAACAAATCCATAACGTTTGGAATAAAAGATACATGTAACAACAACAACAACAACAACAACTTTATTACACATGAAAAAGTTTACAAATAATAAATTCAAGTGAACTAAAAAGGAAAAAGGAAAATTTTCACACAGCCCGCAGTTAGCTTAAGCTAATCAAGGCGGGAGGTGAAGTGGACAAAATGTAAACTAGTGGTAATAACAATTTTACAAAGAGAACAAAATTTGATACCCAACACGGCGTAATAACCAACCTTCATGTTTCCAAATGATGTTTTGGCCTGTGAATAGAATCAAAACAAAAACAGTTACGCATGACTGACAAAGTTCTGTAACTAACAATGTCTGATCAAAAAGGGTAGTTAAAACAAAAAGCAGCTATCAATTAAAAGTGGAATTACACGCACCGGTGGGGCAGAGGCTGCAGCTGTGGATGAAAGTCTGCTGCTGGCAAGGGCACGACACAGCGAGTGAAGCTGTCCACCTGACGTAAAGAGAAAACAAGTGCTGTATTTGAGTAAATACAGACAAACAGGCAGATTATGTTTGCAAATGAATTACTGTATCTACATAACCTTTGGCAAGGCCAACAAGGCAGTTAGTTTGTCTGGGCCAGTGTCTAGGCACACAGCTGGTCTGTTTGTCTGCACTGAACATAGACGAATCAAACGACAAACAAAAACCGTTTTCCCCAGTTTGTCCAGACCGATGATAGGTCACCTGTACAAACTGAGTAAATAATGTAAGCTAAAATCAAAATCACTCAGTTAACCCTACTCAACTATAAATGTAATTTAGGCTAAGTTAAACTCAAAACAATGCTGGCCAGCAGTTTTTCCCCATGAGTTGGTATGTGGGGTGGCCGGGGTGTGGGCAGGGGCTCCATGTGTTTGCAGCTCAGCTTCGGATGTCAAGTCATTTTGGCGTTTGCTTCTCGCTATAAAGCAGTTATTTTGCCCAATTTACTGTTCGTTGGTGTACTTTTGGATCATTTAACGATGGAGTCGTGTTGTACCAACAACAGCCACCAAACTGCTCCCGTTTTGGAAGTAGTCAAAGAATCTGCTTCTGCGATCTCGCAAACAAATCCACTTGAAGGTTCGCCTTCCACTTTGCAGGCCTTGGTCCCCCCCACAGAACAGGGAATTTCCCCAGCGCTTGCCTCATTCATTGCTCAAACAGTGCAAACTGCATTGGCCACCGAGTTCAAGGAACTCTTTATCGTCGGCCGTGTCTTATTCGTCCAGCTTGCCGCTTGTTTCCAGCATAACCAGCTCGTCCGTTCCGGCTGCCGTGACTAGTTCGTGTTCGGTGGGAGGTTCTCCTTCGCTGTTGTCTTCAGCGAGCAACTTCTTGACGGCTGGCACAGGATTTGGTGGACTTTCCCAGCAAGGTAGGCCTTCTTTGTCTAACTCTGTGGTGGTACCTTAATTTATTTCCACCTTTACCATGCCGTCGATGCTGGAAAGACCTCATGCAATATCAGTTGTTGATCCAGCGTACTCACCGCCATTTTTCTGGAAGAGATTGGCTCGCGTACGACCAATCTTTCCGCGAGCATGCTGCCGCAACTTGGTTATCTGACTGGTCATCCATGAACGTTCAGCTGTTTAATTTTCACGCCGCCGGCTCATCCGTTCGCAGTACCTCGTTGGCCCATATGAATGAGTCCCCCAAGCCTCCGGGTACCCCTTCCTCCGTTACTGTCTGCATATCCTGGAATAAGGGGCGTTGTACAGCCCCGTTCACATCTTGCTGTTACGCCCATCATTGCAGCTCTTGTTCAGGATCTCATCGTGCAACAGCATGTACCCGATCACCCTCCAGAGATACTAACGCAGACCACAAACGTCGCAGCTGCTTCCCAAGTGCTTCTGGTTCTTCAAGGCCCAAGGCTCACAGCAGTTGACTGTTCAATTATTTTAGCATTTGTTTCCAACATGCATGTTGTCTCTTTGAGGTGCTCCGGTATACATTGTATGTGCACACTCAATTCAAATGTATTCATTTTAGTTTCTTTTTGTCTTAGTATTTGCATGCTATCCAGATTTACAGTGCAGGGTTGTCAGCCTTGCCTTCTCGTGTGTTTACTCTTTACAGTAGCACAGAGCAGTTGGATGTTCATTTTTGTCCTAGGTCATGTGTTGCTTTTTATTTGCCCCTTTGCATTTCTTTTAGGGGACCCTGCCTTGCCCCCTGTGTCCACAGTCTCCCCATTAAATATTTCACAATTCAGTCTGGATTTGGCTGGGCACCCTGACCAACAGGCTGTTACGTACGTTCTTGAGGGCCTTTGGCATGGGTTTCGTCTTGGTTTCCAACCTGATCGAAGACTACGGGCAGCTAGGAAAAACAAACCATCTGCTTTTCAGAACCCCAAGGTTATTGGTGATTATTAAAAACTGAACTACGGATATCAGATTTCCAGCATTTTCATTGGCTAGCCGGACAAAGGCTCTCAGCTCATATACCTGCATTACCTTATATGGTCAATGAACGCTTCAGCAAACAGAGAAAGCTCAATAAAATTTTTCCTTCGACAGGGTAGCCATTAAAAAATGAATTGTCTTGCAGCGGAATTAACGAGTAGAAATTTCGAAACTGGAACCGCAATACAAATGGCATTCAACTTTTCATTGCTGAGTGTTTTAGAACGACAACAAACATTGCTGGGATCATGTTAAAACATTTCTTGCAATGCTAAGAAACTTTTCAGGGCCGTTGATGTTTAGCTAATAGAAAACACACTTTTTTTTGCAGAAATACTGAGTTTTAGAACTTAACTTAGAAACGAAATTGAAAATATGTATTCAACAACAAGTGTCAACGTCACCAATCTGTAGCTATGCTCACGGGCCAGTCTATTCAAAACAAACTGAACAAACAACAACTTCAGCTAAAATTTTCAGCAATAATCCACTAATGAAAATCTTTCCAGCGATCAGTGACACTTTTAAAAACATTAACACACACTGAAAAAAGTTCTGACCTGCACTCGATGCAACGTATCAATCACCAGCTCAAACTTTCCAGTCACAGATATGATGTTTTCTAAAAACGAAGAGAATTGCCATCCTTGTTGTTTTTGTTATTCCTGTTCGGCCGCGGTTCCAGTTTTTGTTCCACACATCAAGACAAATTTCTATAAGCCATTTCATGAAGCATTACCTGGACATTTGTCTTGCTTATCCCTCATATATCTTGTTTCCAACCAGGTCTGATGAGACAACTCAGCTATCATTTGAAACCATGATGACGAACACCTTTCATAATATCATGATGGTAATTATTATGAAAAGTGTTGGCCATTGTGGTTTCAAATGATAGCTGAGTTAATCTTTTGTCTCACGATTGAGTCACAAAGATGTGGATCCCGACTTTTCGACCGTTATACTGCTGGTCTTCATTAGGCGATGGTGTCGACTGGCTGCGTGTGAGTATAAGAAGCATCGTGGCTGGTGGTGATTGGTGCGTTTCACCGACCATCCACCTGGGCATTACCGATGTTGCCTTCGATTCACACATTTTCCCTTCCTGCTTGCAGATTCGAATCAAAGCTTCAAGACAGACCCTTTTCACAAAGGCTGTTTCATCCACATCGGCAGGGGGGAATACCCACTTTGTGCCATCTAAGCATTGCTGGCATATCTGTTGCTCAGGGGTGATGCACCAGGCCCCCTGTTTGTGTTTCAAGATGGGCGGCCGCTGTCTCGTGCTATTCTAACCTCATGGTTGCGGGACATTTTGTGGTAAGTTCCAAGCTTTAGGGCGATGGACAAGCTCTGCATACCTGTTGTACATTCGAACCCCTGCAGACTCGCTATCTTGGCTGTCTAAGCAGCTGTCGTTACCGGCCTCCTGCTGATGGCACCTCAAGTGTCTTTTCCGTTTCTCCTCTGGTTTGGTATGTACTTCTTTCTTATATTTTTCAGACTGGTGTGCTTGGGTATTGGTGCTTGGAGGGTTTGGATATTTGGTCCCTTTCCCTCCCTGTTTGCAGGTCTCCAAGCACCCTGGAGGGAAGGGTTTGGCAGTTGCCGCTCACAGGGTTGTCATGGATACCCTGCACATTCAGCTTGGTTTGTCTCATGGCTCCACATTCTGGCAACATTCCCCAAGCTCATCTATTGCTGATGGGTTTAAATGTGGCTAAATGTAATTTAGGCTAAGTTAAACTCGAAACAATGCTGGCCAGCAGTTTTTCCCCATGAGTTGGTATGTGGGGTGGCCAGGGTGTGGGCAGGGGTTCCACGTGTTTGTAGCTCAGCTTCAGATGTCAAGTCATTTTGCTGTTTGCTTCTCGCTAGTAAGCAGTTATTTTGCCGAATTTACCCCCAGCCCACCCATCCCTCTTTGCCTGCTAAGTATGTGGTAAGTATTGTAGCCTCCACTGTTGCTTTCAGTGTGACGGTGCCTGGTGGTTGCTGCTCACAGGGTTGTCATGGATATCTTGTACGTTTGGCTAGGTTTGCCTCGTGGCTCCACCTTCTCGCACTATTCCCCAAGCTCATCTATTGTCGATGGGTTTAAATAGTAATAAGCTTAATTAATAAGGCAGGGTTGGTTGGTGTAGTGGTGAGAGCACTTGCCTTCCACCAATGTGTCCCGGGTTCTATTCCCGGTCTCGGCGTCATAAGTGGGCTGACTTTGTTGGTTCTCTACTCTGCTCCAAGAGGTTTTTCTCAGGGTACTCCGGTTTTCCCCTCTCCTCGAAAACATGTCTCCCACACAGCCCCACAAGCTTGTAGCTTTAAATTGTAACCATGTATAAATAATTAAAAGTTTCTTTCTTTCTTTCTTTTCTTCTTAACACAATTTCTTAAAACTTTTGCATAACTAGAAAATGTTTCGATTTCTGAATGGTTTATCTTGGGGATCAGATCGTAGTTAATTGTAAAACGCAAAGCTTGCCTTTAAAACTCACACCATTAAATGTGTAAAACTGGTAAGCTTTAGCTTACTACCGAAACAGGTAGACTGTTAATTCAGAGACAAACGCGACAGTTGACTTCGGCGCCAAACGTCAACGATTTTGGTCACATGGTTTTGTTTTTCAAATCCAAAAGGTGAATGCATATGATCACATTCCTGTGCGGGATTGAACAATGGTGTATTCTGTAAACAGCAAAGGGAGAACTCTAATTCATAGGAAATCCATAGATGTAAGCTTAAGAGGAAGCATTTTAGACTCCATCACTGTGGAAGGTGGAGACCCGGCATCAGGATTCTTCCCAGGTGCCAAAGTCAACTGTCATGTTTGTCTCTGAATTAAATAATAGTCCATGTAATAACTAGGCAGCCCCACCGCAAAATCGATTAAAAGGCAAGAATTATTAATTTTTAATTTCAATTAAATCGACGCTTCTCATTGGCTAATATCAAAAATTCTCGGAAAAAAAAACAAAGGAAAACGTGAAAAAAAAAGCCTTTTTGGAGCTAGTCTTTCCCATACCCCTAGGTTCTGCCTCTCGGTCAAATTTGATCAAGAGATGTTGTCCTGGTGATCTGAAGCATAATTCTACAGTTTATATTTATCAAATCTTTATATCAGAGGTTTTCAGAGTTTTATGCTATATTCGCATCAATTGAATAGTATTTTATTGTCAGTAAACTGTCTTGAATGCCCTTTAAGAAGCTTTGTTGTTGTCCACGGATTGGGGTCACAGAGATCCTGCAGGGATTCAAGCAGCAGTCAAACAATTGTTTAACGCAACTTAAGCCAAAGAAAAATTTTGTGGTTCAGGAAAGTGGAGTTCCTCTGGACACAAAGAACGGAAAAAAAATTTGTATTTTCTGCTGGGAAAGAATGCGGCTTCAACGAAGGAGGTTGGCAACTTGAGACATGTCAGGACATGTGTGTATTGTTAAATGTTTCAGCAGGTTTGAAATGCATTTTTACATCCAGTACAGACTTGTTTGCAAGTCGTCCACCTTCAAAAACATTTGTGTCAAGGAACGTAGTTTCAGTGTACGATAATTTCAGCCATAAACGTGATAGTTTGGTTGTGGTTATTAGTTTGTTCAATGAATTGCATGACTTGTATATATTATTCCCAAGAATATTTGTATATTTTACAGACAAGTGGTTTTTGTGCTCTTCGCTTGAGAATTTCAGTTTCTACCACCACAATAAAGATATGGCAAAAGCGACTGCCATCCGGGTACCACTTGGTTGTCACTGTCCTCTTCCTGATAAAGCCATGCTAGGCATACAGAGCACAAAACAATCCCGCAAAAGATCAAGTCCACGATGTTGCGACTAGTCTGTGTTCAAACACAATCCACTTGGCAGCCCATCAAAGACCAGATGGTGTAAAACTTGAAATCAACACGGCGGAGTTTGATGCAGTGGACATTGCTTAAAATTTCGGGCTTTTAGAAGACTTCTTTTGAAATGAAAAACGCTTAGAAAAAAACTTGCACGGAGGCAGTATATCTGCATGTCTGGTGCGTACACGTGTGCTTTCCATCACTGGTTGACAGTTCCTTTGTGGAACCGAAACAAAAAGGTTGCTGATTGATGTATTACACTGTGCCGATGTTGCTGTAATCTGATATAAAATTCAAATCTTAGCCTTTTAGCAGATAGAAATTTTGTAATTTTCAGATATGTTATATTTATCAACGCAATGAATGCATTACCGAAATAAAAAGTTTCTGGATTGGATCATAAACTATTTTATTTCAATTTGAAAATTCAAAATTTGCGCTTTTTGCGTATGAGCCAATGAGATCCCCAGATTTAATTTGATTAGAGTAATTCGCGCTTGAAAAATAACTGCCGCTATTTCCGCGGCCTATTATTCTTTTGCTTAGTTTTTACACGAACCATTACTTAACAGTCTACCTGTTTCGGTAGTAACACCATACAATTACACTGTGTCAGCTTACATGTGATGACAAATTCTCACTATTTTACACTACAATTGCGCTTAAACTCACCCTGCAGACCTCTTGGCTGCAGTCTCGCTAAAGATTTTGCCATAAGTTGTCCAAAACAATAGAGAACTCAGCCAGTGATCGACTATTGCAGGGACAGTTGCATAACAAGACACAATCCAATATGGCGGACAAGATCAACACTAGCGAAATGAATGGCGGGATGTCGGATATTTCGTGATGACCTTACACACAATACTTTACTTCAAAATGAGTTACCTCGCTCAGAAAACGAGCCCGCGCTTGACTGTCGCTTGTCCACAGGATGTCTGCAAAGCAGGCAGTGGAACCTTGATATGTAACGAAGTCCTCGATATAACGAGCCCGAGCTTTTAAAATGTAAGGAAAAGGACCTCGATATAAAATGAAATACAAATCCTTATAATTTGCAGCCATCTTGTTTATTGCGTGATACGGTACTCACCACCGTGAGCTTGGGGCGCCTATGATACTTGTGATTGCCAACGCTGGATTTGCACAGTTGGTTCAAAAAAACGATAAATTTGACCGATATCCAGTTAAAATCAACCTAAGGGTACCAACAGTATACATAATTTAAATGAGTATCATTGGGTAATGCAATCCCACGTTTTTGATTGGCGCAGTGGCCATGGGAATATGATCCATTATTCCATGCCTGATCAATGAAAGCTGATGAGTAAATCGAATCCTGGTCTTTCTTTCAAAATCGGAAATCCGCAGCAAATTCAGCAATATTTCTTGGCGGATTTTTCCTTAACAAAACAATTATTCAACTCCCGCTCAGGTTAGATATGAGCCAGCATGGTGCTATCCTGTATACCCTTAGCTATTTAGTAACTCATAACTGAGTGTACGCTCGCGGAAGACGTTATTTTTACTAATTTTTGCGAGTGCTAATTTTCGCGATAAGATAAACAGTGAGTTTTTCACGAGATTTGTATCCACTTCCGCAATATTGAAGTGCTTTCTTTTGTTTCTGTTACTAGGTTACTAGAAACGCTAATGTTCATGAAAAGGTCTTCTAAATTAATTCAAATTGACCATACTTGTTTTGCTAGATCAAAGAAATGACCAAATACGCCGCGATCCTGTTTTTCTCCCGTGATCGAGAAATTGAATATACTCGTGAAATAGGCTTGAGATTTTTCGCGAAATTAAGTTCGCGTGAAAATTAGTAAGAAGAAGGTGATTATTAAATATGACGAAGGCCGACGAAACGGAAAATAAGTACAATTAAAATCGAGAAGCATTTTCATGTATCCAACTCGTGGAAACATCGGTTTTGAAACCCTGGAACTTCCAACGCGATGATAATGATGATGATGACGATGATGATGATGATGATGATGATGATGATGATGATGATGATGATGATGATGATGATTATGACGATGTCTATGTCATGGCATTTTTACAGACCGATTTATTTTTAGACTATCTTTTCCCGCGAAAAATGCCTTTTTTTGCGGCAACGATAACGGGAGCGAAAAGGCTCTGCACATTCAGATACTTAAGATGTCATCGAAGCTTCTTCGGGAGTCTGATATCCGCGGGAAATTCAATCTAAAATGAGTTGGTCTGTGCGAAAACGCGGTGACAGGAATATATAGGGCAGTTGTATGCTCTAAGTGATTGGCTCCTGTAACCTCACGATTTTGTGTCATTTCAATGTAATCGTACCCTGTAGCCTGCGAGCAAGCTCTCTAGCGGGGTAGAGGTGCTATATATACCCCTTGCATGGCTATTTAGCATCTCATACCGGAGGGTACGCTCGTGGAATACCTCGTATTCCTACTAATTTTTGCGAGTGCTGATTTTCGCGATACTCCCTATCCCCCTGCCCTGCGATACCCCCTACCACCTGGGAGAGCTTGCTCGCAGGCTACGTACCCCGTGGACCTTAATTTTTCTATCTTTATAAACAAATCTCAGACTAATAGTAAAAAAAACTTCTTGTATTAAACAGTCACCCAACTGAACTGAAACTGCAGCTACACTGTGTACAGATTCCAAGGCCATCAATGAAAAATATGTCCTACATGAATAAAAATTTCGTTGTTCAGTGTCGCTGTTCTGAAAGAAATGTATGTTAACATACAGTCAGATATTTATAGAATAACCTTCTCATCACTTAATATATACAGCTTCTTTCAGCACTCGGACAACAAAGAAATTTTTATTCAACATCATTTACTCGACGCTACGCAGCAAGACTGTGTTTTCTGTGTTAAAGAAATATTTGCGTCCATAATAACAAACACAAATCCTGCTTCGGCTTAACAATCTCTGTTTGGTTTTTTGTTTCCAGTGCTTCTAGTTCAACTTCATCCATCTTATTTCTACGAGTTGTTTAAAAAGATTCACAACGTGTATACCACATGCAATTATGACAAAGAAGCGGTAAACGTGCATACTAGTAACTTCATTTACTTAGTCACATTCTGTCTTCGAAAAAATATGAGAAAACACTGGGTGTTATCACGCATGTACAGATGTCAAACAAGCGATATCTGGCTTGAAGATCTATAGATCCTATAAGGCTGTATCTGATATGACTCTTTTGCCTTTGCTGTTTCAAACGCTGGTCTACTAAGAACTATTTGACTCGTGGAACGTTTAATCGGCTGATTGTTATTAAACAGCTTTGCGTTTTCCTTGGAACTTCTAAACTCAGTGCCAGATTTGGGTCTTCTACAGCTGTACATAACAGGCATACTGCCGTGTCTTGTGAGAGGACCAAACGCCGGGAGTGTTTTCGAACCTGTAAAAGGCGATTGACTTGAGCCGTCGTGAACAGTTCCCGAACGGCGATATCCATACACAGCAAATGTCTTTGATCTGAAAGTGTTTCGTTCTAAAGCATCCCCTGGCATTTCGTTGATCACTGGCATGCTGCCGAACCGACTAACCACACCATCTGAAAGAGTCTGTGATCGCGAGCGCGGTGATGTCAGCGTACTTGACAACCTTTCATTATCAATGGCAGTCACGCTTCGCGCGCGTACTCGGAAGACAGTGCTCGGTTTTAGATTGTTATTGTTATCCGTATTTTCTTCCAGCTTCACAACGCGACCATGGTAGCTATTAGAGTGCTTAGCGGTAGCGGAAAATGAACTGCTTCTTGGTCTGACAGCGGGTGGAAATGTCTTCAGCATTTGGTTTACACTCTGTTCAAACTCTTCGTCACTTCGTTCGCCGTCAGTTAATATACCAGAGTCTTGTTTAACGTGGTTTATTCTTGGCTCATCACGGCTGTTTTTTCGTATGATTTCCACTTTGTCAACATGTCCAGCTGTGGATGGTTTTTCGTCAGTTCTTTCGTCTTGTTGCATCATCTCCATTTGCCATCTTTCTCGTTCGCTTTTAAGCTCGTCTTTGAGTCCGTGAATGCTGGAGTGCATGGCTAGAAGCTGTTTTTGCATGTTTCTGTCTTGAAGCTGCATGGCTGCCTGAAGATTGAAGGCAAAAAGTAACTGATAAGGCACCTTTTCAGTTGATAACCCAGTCAAAGGCAGGCCCGAGGGATACGGGATTGGAGCGGAGAGTGCTGCTGAATTTAGAGACGTGGCGGATACTGGTACAAGTGAAGGATTGTGGGATCGTTTGGGTAGACGGAAGATGACAAACATGTCATTTTCAGTGTTTTCAAAGCCAGTAGCGTTGCTCTATGAATAACAATTAACAAGAGCAGGCGGAATCAACAAGAGCAAAGCTAAGAGCCTTGAAAAACACCGAAAAAAAATGAGATGTTTGTCACCTTCCGTCTACCCAAACGATCCCACAATCCTTCACTAGTACCAGTCTCCTCATCGTTTTTAGAGCGGGCAATTAGGTGATGTTGGGTGGGGGGAGGGGTGGGGGCTGCCGTCGTAAAGGTTTGAAAGTTATGTTTTCTGGCGACTCTTCATGACCAGCTAATATGTTTTACTTTCACTAAGACATTTCAAAAATCAACTGAAGGCATTGATAAAATGTTTGCTGATTTAGAGCAGGATATTTCTTTTTAGCACGTCTTCTGGCCCATAAAACTTTCCTCGTTGTGTTTTATTGTGTTAAACAAGGCGGGCGTAAGTTGCGATCTTGGTAAAATTCTGCCGGTCGTATATCTATTTAATTGAAAGCTATACTGACTAAGCAGTTAGTTCATTTCCGGCACAAGTTTCGATATTACGCTATTACTGTATGTTTTTACCACCTACTGTAAGGTAGTGAACAATAAAATAAAATTGTGTGAACATTATGATCTAATAATCACTTTCTTTAAGTCTCAAATCAAAGGAGACTAAGCCGGATAACCTTCTGATTTTCAGTTTTCCTCTTCATATGTATATGCTGCCGAGCTGGATTAGAATATGGATCGAAACAGGCAAAATCGGCAGGCAACAGGCAAAATCGATAACAGATCTTTGATATATTGGCTGGGAAACTTGATGCCTTGATAATTAACTGCATTGGACTCTGCTAAAGTGACTCCTTGGGCTCAAGACGTGAATTGTATATTGCGCAACGTACTGTAGGAAATTGCCTCCTCGGTGACACGTAGTTTTTGTAATCCCAAGTATTAGAGTGATTTTCAATTAAGTGTCGTAAAGCAAACGCACGTAGCGGAACAAACCAGTTAGAAGTCGAAGCACTGATTACCTGTAACCGGCAGAAAACGCGGGAAAATCCGCGCGAGCAACTAGTCACGATTGGTCTTGCCTCTCATTGGCTAAATAAGGGGCCCGAGTTTTGCTTTCCAATCACAGAGCGAAGTAAAGGTTGAGTACTTTCGACCGGTCAATTGAAAACCGGCGGTCTTTACTGTTTTCTGGCACAAAACGAATAATTTTTTTTCTCCGTTTATGTATAGCAATAATAGCAGTAATACATATCAAGGATGATGATGTCACAATATCGTATCGATAATCATATCGAATACCACGCCAAATATCGGTTAATATCGTACTCGTATTGGATCGATTTGAGTTACTGGCAGGCAAACGTTTAACTTTTTACTCGGTTATAAATACGCTCCGTCCGGAATGTAAGAAAGTAACTAACACGCATGAGTAGAGAAGTCACACGGCATAGACGATATTAAAAAAAATTCTTCTTTAAAGAGAAATTTTCTATTTACTAAGTCAGTGACATTTCTCCTGATCCAGGAGATGCCTATATAATAAAATGATTAAAAATGAACTCAGCCAACCTGGTGTTTTACTCGCTTCATTAAATATGTATTCGTCTGCAACTCTAGTCGAATTTATACAATAATTGCTAAATAATTACACTGCACCGCAAATGCCAAGAAAGGTTCGTGACGTATTGGATTTTGGACCAAGCTTGTTTCCTACTGCTTAATAAGACAGAGTGGCTTTCGTTAATCTTGTCCACGGTCGCCTCATTGACTATGTATTCGTCTCAGTCTGCTACTCTAGTCGTATTTAGTCAATTTATGCAATAAAAATTACACCGAAAATGCCAAGAAATGTTCGTGACGTATCTAAAATTTCGACCAAGCTTAATTCTTTCCTATACTGCTTAATTAGGCAGAGTGGGTTTAATCTTGTCCCGACGGATTTGGAAATTGCTCGCTATTCACTCAGTCTCGAGACCGTTTAAAGTGGAGATATTGAGTTTTTAATTATAACAACTCATTGTATCGACAATAACTTTTTTGTGGTTTTTATGGTCAATATGTGAAAATGATAAAAGCCGCATATCAACATTAAAATGAAATGATGTTTGATTGCATACAGCTAACTTAATATTTGTAATCATCCGACTGCGTTCTTGTAGAACGTAACGAGTATGTCACCTTTTTGCGTTTTTTAGATGGCATTTTCATGCAACAATATTGTCTTTTCTTCTTATGAATATTTTTCTCACGTTAAGTGATTACACAATGGAGTTTAAGAACAGTAATTTGGATGCTCCACCACAATTAAAAAACCTCAATCCATATCTCCTGACAGCTTGTGTCACCTATCAACCAATTTAGTAAATGGCCTTAAATTAATTCACGACCGAAAATGTAAATGAATTTCATAGTTATGTCTACGGGAATACGAACTAGCTCTGTGTTCATTTCATGTGTCGCAAATAATACGCTGTTTAAAATAAACATAATATAGACCCACAACCACTTGATGTTAACTGGATGAATGCGTAAACATAAGCAATTTAATAGTTTTTTCAGTTAATACGTGGTTGGGCTTAGCCACCCGCTTGAAATTCGCTTAATCTGAATACTTTCGTTTTGCCTAAACTGCGTGTCATTCTGTTTGCTCAACGCACGGTTCAAATGTTTGGGAAAAATCAATTTCTTAGTAAGGGTCAATATTTTTATACGCAATTTAAGATGTTTCCCATCACGGAACTTCACTTTTATTGTCTTAATAGGTTTTCGAGAGTGAATAGAAGCGAAGAGGGTTTGGGATGCTAGACATGGAGGCTTATGCCCCAGTAACTAGACATAACGATTATAGGATAATTCAGTTTATTACTCGGTTGATTCACTAAGGCTTTCAGTAATCTCATGACCAATCAGGTACATAATTATTTCCAAAGTTTCATCCTTTAGGTCTTTACGAAAAACGTTTCCTGGCTTTATTTCAAAACAAGGGAAACGTGTACTAAAACCTTGTCAAGAAACCTGGAGTAACACTTGTCCTTAGGACTGGTAAGGCTGGGCGATAAGCTCCAGTACTACCTTATTATTCAAATCCTACTCAGAAATATCCCAGCGTTAATCAGCGCCCACCGGAATATATTTTTCTCTCAGTGTGTGGGAAGTTTCATCGCAAAATAGTGAAATTTCATGCACGCGAAAAAACTAACACATGTAACACGGGAAACCAAAATGTGGAACGCTCGAAATGCGTTACAATTCGCGCGAAGTTACTTAGTTACAAAATAATGTACTTTCTTCATTTTCTTCGAAGAGTCTTGTCTAAAATACGATCTCATTACGAACATAATTTGGCCAAATTTTATGTGGTTTATACAATATAAAGACAGCGATTTGATGCCTTCTGGAAACAAAACTTTACTTGCACGTCAAAGCAGAACTACTGGAAAAGTCCGAATGAAAAACATAAAAAAATACACCACGACCAAGCGCTCTTAAAAATAATTAAAGCATCATTTGAAGCAAGCTGACAATATTGTGACTGTATGTTAAAAAATTAGTTCATCGGTAGGCTAAGCCCGTCTTAACAAAATATGGCTATAGTAAATTATCTAACTCAGCGAATTGTGGTCAAAGCTAAAATGTTCGCTTCTGTTACTAAATACCAGTGTTAGATAAAAAAAAAACATTCAGATTAGCCGTTCCGGCCGGCCAAATTGAATCAGCTGTGTTTCGCCGGGTGAAGATGACTACACCAATTTTGGGACAGAGTTGAATGTATATATATAATAGTTCGAATTAGGCAGATCGATCGCGCTTTAACTGAGCTGAATGCTTTCTTTATCTGCCACTCATAAAGCCAAGTGTAGGGTAACATGAAATCATAGCCCACAAGAACACTTCAGCAATATTTACTCGCTCTAAGACTACATTAGCTTGCAGAGAAAACCGCTAGAGGTGAAAGAAACAAACAAACTCACCAGTTCTCTTCGCAGCCAAGCCAAAGCGGTGTCCATGTCGAGATTTTCAGTTTTTTGAAGTTTTGTTTGAAAATCTGGAACCTTTGGACCGGCGGCTGAAGGCCATATTGGTGTCAGCGATGGGACGTCCATTTCCAATAGCAATCGTGCACAAACTAACACGGCAAACCTTCAGTATTTCTCTGCGATTGATGGAAGTTAGAGCTATATTTCGACAGAGATATTGCCTCCCCACTGCTACATTGAATAAGTAGCCCGTCAGTATTGTCACAGAAACCTTGATTCACAATTTAACGGGTCCAATCTCCGAGTCGCACGCTCAGCGGTGAAAAAACTGTGAATAATAATTTTGTCCCAGCTCTCTCCTTTGTCTTGGAAGCCTCTTGTTTTCCCAACGATTAACTGATCGACATTGTTTGCTGTTGAATCGGTGGGCCAGACAACTAAGGACCTTTGCGACCAGCCACCCAATTAGCTAGAAACTTCAACAAAATCATTATGTTTATTTCCAACCGGTTTTCTATTATTCCCGTTAGCAGTGAAACCACCAGGGACATAAATTTGCATATTGTAGTTATAACCGGTTTATTTTAAATTTCGCGGTAGAAAACTGATACTTTTTTACGGCAAACCTGTCTACTAAAGTGTTTATTCGAAAAAAAGATGTATTTAAGAATTTTTTTAAGTTAAGCCTGTCATATAATTTCATTCAAGAGTGAGTCCAACCATTTACATTGCTCAAAATGATGTCGGGTCCTACATTATTGACAAGGTACTACTCGGGAATGAGTTTATTTGGCATTTTTGTCATTCCAAATAAAATTCGATTGAATAAAGTTTGAAAACGATATCTTTGTGTCCCCACCGGCGTCTATAAAATGGAAACCTTTGATCAAACCAGTTTTCGAATAAGGGTTGAAAAGAGATGCTGTTACGGTGCGTAAGATGATAATAATATGCCCTAAGGTTTGGTTTTCTCAAATCATTACTTCTGTTTTGTAAGTCTCTGTCGCCTTGCCGAGATCGGCATAAATCATAGATACAGTCCATTTATATAAGATGTTTACTTTGAGTTAAGCATCAAATAGTTACTTTAGCGCTTGCAAATTAATTACAGTATTACCGCATTTTTGGCTCACTACAAACAGTGCAAGTGTTCAGAAGTAAATTCCAAATATTCTCGCGTTCCGGCTTTCTAAATGCTTAGCCAAGCATCAAAATAAGAAAAGCCTAGAAAATAAAGCCACTTGAAGCTTATTCAGTAAGAATGAAAACAACGGAAGCGAATACTTAATAAACTTTAATAAGCACACAGAGAATTAACCTTTCTTAAATCAGTATAAACAAATCAGCTTTTGTGGAAAAAGTTATCAATAAAAACAGTCTAAAAGATAAAGTTAATGCTGCTGAGCACGTTCATAACCGATTCCCCCTCCCTTTTAATTCCTCAGAAGTATTCAGCTCCGATTAACTATACTCAGGTACTGATTATGATCCGTCGCTAGAAGGCGTGGATAAGAAGTATGCCGATAATGTACTCCTTTTAGTCTAACCTCCATTTGTTTTTGTCTGGTCTGAAAATACATGCGCGATGAAATTGTTACCTAAAAACCTTATTCAGTGCCATCTTTAGTGCATCTTTAGGAGGCAGGATGGCCGAGTGGTTTGGGACGCTGGATTTTAATGCGGTCACCCCGGTTCAAATCTCAACCGCGGTCAAACGTCAGAAAAAATAAGAAAAGTCCTTTAAAGTTAAGGTTTTTACGTTGAGAGCTCAAAGATGATGAGTCTTTCATCCCCAAGATCAGTCTGTGAGTTTACTAAATCATTTCATGAATTACTAAAAAAGTTTTAAGGTTGTTTAAAGCGAAGAATGTGGAGACTGTTCGGCGCGTTGTGTTTTAGTTTTCTGTTTCAATGCGTGACTTCAGGAAAACCGATTCACCTTATTGTTCCTAAAACTGTTTAAGTAATTCATAAAATGATTTAGTAAACTCACAGCCTGACGAAAAACTTATCATCTTTGAGCTCTCAACGTAAAAACCTTTACTTTAAAGGACTTTTCTTATTTTTTTTACGTTTGACCGCGGTTAAGTTCAAATCCCGCTCTAGCCGCTAGCTGGTGTTGTCCCTGATTCAACTCCTCGGTCATCCTTGTAAATAGCCAACTTGTTTGCCTCCGGACAGTTGGGATTCTTATCATGTTATGTTTATTTGAATCATTTGTTTCTGTATTTGCTCGGCCCCACTGGCCTTGTGTTATAAATACTACCGAGGGTAAAGAAAGGTTATTTTATTATTATTTAATTTTTTTTTATTATCTTTAGTGCAGTAATATCGATATCACTTATGTAAGAAAGTTCTCAAGCCAAACGTCTTAAAATGTAAGCAAAATTAAAGGCCGGGTTTAGCTGTTCGGTGCAATCAGCCTTCCTCAGTGGTGGCTGAGCGATATGTTGCCATTAATGGGAAAGTTACAGGGGCACCCAACAACTGACAAGTTTCGGTAGATATCTGTTCGATGGAGGGTGGTTCGCCTTAGGCTTTCGGTGTCAATTTAAGAGTGCACTCGGATTTTCGTACCTAGACGTGGCCTAAAAGATTCGCAGTGGGGACATCATAGCCTCTGAGGTTTCCGAAAAGGCCGTAATTGCTGTTTTTGGTAATAAAACAAGGCAGCTAGCATTTTCGGAAAGAAAATATTTCCCTAGAAAGTTCGTGGAAAGTTTATTTCAGTAACAGTAACAGTAACAGTAATTTATTTACCCACGTTAACGTCTAAGAGCACAAGTGCTCGTTCAATATACGAACGTGCATTAAGTCTGCAATTATAAAATCAAATGCATGATCTAAAATCTATGTACACATAAATATGATAAAATATAAAATTACAGGAAATTACTGAAAATTTCAGCTAGCATTTCGGTTAAAATTTCAACTAAGAAATCCAAATAGATCAAATTCTTCTAACTAACGAAAACATCACTTTAAACAGACTTCAAACACCATCCATAAGGTGCTTAAAAATGCGTCAGTTTCTACAGCTTTTGGTTGGGTTAGGGTTTTGGCTCGTTGGGTACCACTGAAGTTATTCGCATCAACTGACGATACACTCTAAAATCGTGCTTAACACAAGATGGTCTCTGCTAAGTTTCTCGACATTCAGTACCAGAAACAATGATCGTTTTCAAACGAGAGACGTATAACCCTCTATAAAAAACTTCAAGTAGGCAAAAAATGTTCGTACGTGGACTCTACCTCGGTGTAAAAACCTGTGAAACTCGCGAATGACGCCCCCCCACTCCGATTTTCCTACCCTATTTCAGACCTGACCAAAAATTGGGGTGGGGGGAGAGTTATTTAATTAAGGGTAGATGAGGAAAATGCAAATTGGAAGGAAGGCTGTGTCTCCCGAAATATTGGTTTAAATATATATATATATATATATATATATATATATATATATATATATATTATATATATATATATATATATATATATATATATATGGGATATATATACAGGAGTTCAGGCTTCAGGAGTAATCATCGTTTTATTGCGACAGTGCTGTTTCGTATGGTTCAAAATTATATGACCACACTCATCAGGCAACTTCAACGATTTAGTCCAACGATTTAGTTCAACGATCTAGATTTATATATATATATATATATATATATATATATATATATATATATATATATATATATATATATATATTCCCCACTCGTCTAAATTGTAAGATGATTAAAAATTAAATTTGGAGGTTAAATTTAATGGACAAACACCAAACAGTTCGTCCTCAACCTGATGTGCACCCGTGTTGTAGTGGACTGTCTGAGTGTTTGTGTATGCCTTATTTTCCCTTTCTAATTTCCTCATCAAATCACTTCTTATTTCATCAACATCCAGGTATAACGCCCCCTTAGGCAGGCACAAAACTTATCGCGCGCATGTGTAGTAAAAGGGCCCCAGTTGAATTTAGCATTCTTTTACTACCTTTTTGTGCTCCGTGGAATAACTCTGGAAACCTTTGGATACTAAAAGGTTCGTTTACACGACAGAAAAACAAGAAAAGAAAGCAAGCTGGTACGAATCTGATAAAAAGTGGTAAAGTGCCGGTAAGTTTTACATACAAACACAAGTTTTCCCGTGCCACTCTGAGTCAGTAGGTACCTATGGATCGACGAGAGTGCTAAGAACAGCACTGATAACACTCGGCGGTTTCCTTGTAATGTTTTTTTTTTCGTTCGTCCGCTGTACTATTAGTCTGTACCATCATTATGATAGGATATGATGTAATAAATAATAATAATAATAAATAATAATAATAATAATAATAAATACGTATTTATATAGCGCTTATTGTAAGGCTAAGCGCTTTACAAATGCCAAAAAAAGGACACTTAATAAAAATATTTTCTAAAAAGAAATGTCTTAATCCTTCATTTAAAACTGATATAGTTTCTGAACAGCGAACAAAATGTGGCAGATTGTTCCAAAGTAAAGGTGAAGAGACTGAAAAAGATCTAAAGCCATAGTTTTTAAGTGAGTGAGGGACAGTTTTAAGTTTCGAATGCTTTGAAAAAAGGATAGAGGAAGACGGCAAAAAGTAAATACTCTAGGAATTAATCAATTAACAACTTAATTAATAATTAATTAAGTAACAATTTTTGTTTTTTGTAACTTTTAGTTATTTGGATTGCGTAGTCGATGTACTATATATTGTATAAGACTCCAAATAAAAACATGTCTGTCTGTCTGTCTGTCTGTCTAGTATCTCCTTAGATGCAGCCCGGCCGAGTGAAAGGAATAGCCTCATTATATTCTAGCCAAGCTAAGTTCAGAAGCTGTAAGGCGAAGTAACTGTAGTGAGGAGGTGAAAAAGAATTGGGTTCAGCAGTTCACATTTTTCAGGCGAATATTTCTTACGAATATTTCTTGCTTGTCTAAATACTTCCAGGAGTCCATCGGATCCTGATACATGTACTTAGCACACCAAACGAATTTTCTCTACCCACGAAAGCTAAAGAAATTAATGTTCCTTTGTTGTGAAACTTTCAAGAGACTTTTTATCAAATACATTTTTAAAATCTTTCCAACAGATGCTCAGCAAAATGAACTGTTGAAAACTTCCGTATATTTAGTTTTTGCATCTCTCAGTTAGAATGTTGTCTGAGGCGCGGCCAAAAATTTATATGTATCATATATTGACCACTCTTCTGATCCTCCAAACTTCTTCCAGGTGGCAGACGAACTATCGCTATTGAGTTTTCCCGAGATCCATGAAAATCCTAAACCCCATACCATATAAAGAAAAAGGTTTCTGGTAATTTGCATCTACAAACACAGCTACAGGGCAGGGCACACTTGACGGCCCGGCCCGTTTACCATGTTTTCCATCTAGGTCCCCTCTCTTTTCTGCAAAACTAATCTAAGAGCAGGCGTGCAATTTTGCGCAAACGGAGGGTAAATAATGCAAATTAGATGATAGAACGAGGAAGTACTTGCTGCTCGCTAGATCCAATGGACGTACAGAACTTTAACAGGAGAAGAAAGAGATTGTTAGGGGATGCTGCAGTCAAAACAACCGTAACAAGTAGTAGGAGTAGGAGTTGCAAGGTCTGAAGGGACTTTCCTCCCCCCCCCCCCTAGGGGGGTGCGGGGGCATGTTCCTCTAGAAAATTTTGAAATTCTAGACTCTTGTAGACTCATTTTCCAAGCAGACGAGACGCTAAAATGGGATATGAAGACGGAATGTGTTGTCTTAAATAGAGTAATTTGCGTTGAAAACCGCTGCCTACCACACATGTACAATCTGAGCCTGTTAACTTGCTGAACGTTCGAAGGAGGTATGCAAGCGGATTACAGCAAAGTTGCAGCGAAATTTCTAGTTCATTTACTCAGAAACTCTTTCGTGGGCACTTGCCTCTTAAGAAAAAGCTTTATTTCAGAATTTACCCAAGGGAAAGTAGCCGTCGCAAATGGAAAGATTGCCGTTGGATGCGACAGCCGACGGCTGGATTTGAAGACACTGAAAGCAACAATTCACCAGCCAACAACTGTCTGGTAGTAGCCCCAGTAAGTTTATTGTAAGGACTTTTATGCATCAGGTTACCAAACAAACCGGAAAAACTGTGACATACAAGTACACTACTGTAATGTTTGTGAAGTAGGGGACGTAGTTCCCGGTGTGATGGTCTATCTATCATCTGATGATTAAATGCTCGGAGATATTAGCTGCACAAGCTACTCTAAAATCCGAGGGTAAATAATGTGATGTATGTATGTATGTATGTATGTATGTATGTATGTATGTATGTATGTATGTATGTATGTATGTATGTATGTATGTATGTATGTATGTATGTATGTATGTATGTATGTATGTAAGAGAACAGCAAACGCAATATAGCCACAGCAGGTATTTAATCTGAGCTCACTGAAATCATTCCCCTAACACTGCACACTCTGCGACCTAATAGTCCATTTTACAGTTGCTTGCTCAGTGACCTGCCCTATGAATGGAAATGAGGCTGGCGGTGACCTTGTTTTGATACAGACCTCACTGCTTTTCTCATGTAAATCATGTTATTCTCGTGCTAACTACTCGATATTTGCATGAGAAAGACAGAGAGGTTTGTATCAAAACAAGGTCACCTCCAGCCTCGCTTCCACTCAAAGGCCAGGTCACTGAACACACAACTGTAAAATGGGCTATTCATCAAAACCAGTATATCGGATATCTTATTGATGATTGACAAATTAATGACGCTCATCAGAAACTATTAATCAAATGAAAATAGAAATAACGCAAACATTAAAACTACTATACCGGCCAACTTTTTCTGAGTAAAATGCGTGAGATTTTAGTTTCCTCATGACCGGAATTTCCGAAAACGTTCCGGCGACTTGGGACAATTTCTCGAAGCCGTCCGAACGCTACGGAACATGCCTGAAGATATTCCGATGACTTCCGAACACGTCCGAAGCTATTTGAAGCTTTTCCGATGGCAACATTTTAGCGCGTTCTGATACAGTTGGGACTCAAACTTGACATGAGCGCCGTGTGTTGGAACATTTACAGGGAATATTAAATTGAAATTTTTTTGTTAATTAATGTGTTAAAGAATTCTAAGTTAGGCATGAGAAGTTGACCTCAGTGCGTGAGATCGACATCTTTGGTCCGCAGGTGTGAGAGTTGGCAGGTATACACTTGTGCAGGTCAGGGTTTGACAGTCTCAACAGCTATGCCCAACCTAATTAAACTTGAATTGAGTACACCCCTCCCCCTCCTTGTTACTAAATTCACTGCATTGCATCTTCTACATGCATTGCTAAGTGCAAACTACTAACTGTAAGTAGAATGAGACGTAACCGAACCAAGATCACCTCACAACCTCCTACTGTTCTACAGTTCTACAGTTGTGAGTGCATATATAGTATATTTCCCACAGAGGACCTCTATATAAAGTATACACTGTTCAAGTTAACAATGCAATGTTCTTAAGCTGTGACATATTTTCCTCCCTCCATCTTCTTGACATATTCTGCTCGGGCTGGATGGCCATCTGAAGGCCTGTTATGTGGAGTCCAAACTGGTTCACCAACAAACAGTCGCATGGCCTTGATGTAATCCTGCACAAGGTAAAAAAAGAGACTCTTAAGCATTACAAGCAGTTTCAAAATCAAGGATACTTCTCAAATTAGTGTGATCAAGTAAGCTGAAGCCACTGTAAGGGCACTAAGGCCACAAGGTAGCGGGCATTACCCCTTAAATCTACCAAAGCAAAGATTGAGCCCAAGCATTAGCAGCCATGGACAGCTCAACGTAAAGCTTGTGGGATGTGGCCAGAGTGACAAGGATACTTCACAAATTAATGTGATGAAGTAAGCTGAAGCAACTCTAAGGGCACTAAGGCCTTACTAAGTATCCTTGTATCTCCAGCCACATCCCACAAGCTTTACGTTTTCATTGCTTGTTTTATTGATATGTGGGTAATTGAGCCTGAGCATTAGCTATGCCATGCTGATGAGGCCTAACAAGGCCGAAACAGCTGTCCATGGCTGCTAATACTTGGGCTCAATCTTTGCTTTGGTAGATTTAAGGGGTAATGCCCGCTACCTTGTGGCCTTAGTGCCTTTTGAGTGGCTTCAGCTCACTTGATCACATTAATTTGTTAAGTATCCTTGTCACTCCAGCCACATCCAACAAGCTTTACGTTTTCATGGCTGCTAATGCTTGGGCTCAATTTTTGCTTTGGTAGATTTAAGGGGTAATGCCCACTACCTTGTGGCCTTAGTGCCCTAGGGGTGGCTTCAGCTTACTTGATCACATTAATTTGTGAAGTATCCTTGTCACTCCAGCCACATCCCAAAAGCTTCACATACATACATACATACATCACATTATTTACCCTCGGATTTTAGAGTAGCTTGTGCAGCTAATATCTCCGAGCATTTAATCATCAGATGAGAGATAGACCATCACACCGGGAACTACGTCCCCTACTCTTTTCGAACAGTGTGTGGGTTCTTTTACGTCCCACAGAATCAATTATGAAGAGTTGTGAGACGGGGCCTACAGTTTATCGTCCTTATCCGAGAAGACTAGAAAGTCTAACCATTTGCGGATGTTATTACAAAGGCAGCACTATCTCCTCAATTATTTAAAGACCCTGAGTGTTGGTCCGACCGGGGTTTGAACCACCGACCTCCCGCACGCTAGTCCGGTGCTCTACCACTCATTGCTAGTTTCAAAATCAGTTGAGACAGTTCGAGTTAATGGCATCTCTTTAAACCTCCTCCATATTATTAATATAATAATAATAACAATAATAATAATAATGACCTGGCATTCAAGAGTTTTTAACTGCCATAATAATAATAATATTAATAATATTAATAATATAATTATAATAATATCCTCTCTATCCTCTATAATATCCTATCCTCTCCCCATCAGGGTCTTTTCAGGAATAATTATACAGAAACAAATCTTTCAAACAGAACATAACAGGTTAAGAAACCCAATTGGCAGGAGACAGACTAGTTGACTAGTTAGTGGTCAGAGAGGAACTTGAACCTGTGACCACTGAGTGGTTAGTACAGCAACCTAATCACTCAACCACACTGCCCAGCACTATGTCAAAGAAACAACTATAACTTGAAAAATGTTATTTTTTAATACCGTTGACTGTATACTCAGAAAAAAATTCTTGGATCTCCCAATAGGAGTAAAACCTATCAGTATGACTTTCCAAGAATTAATTTACCAGTTTGGAATTGCTCCGGACCATTAAACTACCTTCAGTTGACAAACATCCTGCGGACACTGCTAGGATCTTGACTGTCAATAGGGGCACATTCACAATGAGATTGAAATGAGATGATATTAAAGTTTAAAGCGTGGTTAATTTTAAAAGTCTGATGTACGCACTCTATGACTTGCTCACTAATAACTTTTGGGCATTTGCTGTATAGAATCATTGCACTTATCAACTGGTAAGAGTGACACTATTATATTTGCTGCATCAAATTAATTTAAAGCTAGTGTTAGTATGTCTGAAACTGTTGGAAACTTCTGTGAACCAATTAAATAACATTCAGAGTAAAACACTAAACATGCTCATTATAGTACCGGTGATTTCAAAGATGCTTATTTACCTTGTCATCCAGTGTGAAACGGTGATAAATGCCAGCAGGGAGAACAATTAGATCACCCTTTTCTACTAATATTCGGATCCACTTGTCATCATAATTCCTGATGTCAAAATAACCACTTCCATCAAGAATGAACCTGATTTCCTCATCTGCATGGAGATGTTCTTCAAAAAACATTTTGAGCTGGAGGAAACATTAAGGAAAAAATATGAGGTGTGAACAAAAATATGATTTTAAATGGCAATGTGAGGTTCCAGAAAATATCAATGGAAATTTCCAGGGGGAGAGGGGAGGAGTGTCATTTGTAAGTCATAGTTTTTAAAATAATTAGTACAATATGTGAATCAACCTTGAAATTTCCAAGGAAAGGGAGGGTGGAGGGGTCTAATAAGCCAGTAACAGGCAAACTCTGGTGGCCACATTCCATATAAGTGCTGCCTACATTTGCCACTCCATTTTGCAATTCCCACCAAATAATTTGAACGCTTTTAAGTTTTTCTTGAAATGCAGGTATTAAAACAAGTCAATAATAGATGGTTTTCACGTGACATCATAAAAAACTAAAATTCAAAAGTAAACATACTTTTGCATTTTTATCTTCATCACATAAAAGACACTTTAGAAATGTATCTGCTTGCATGTTTTCAGCTCGGTAGCTTGCTTTGTTTTGAAAATAGAGCAGTTTGAATTTTAGAGGTTTTCACAGTGCGTGACATAAAGATGTCTGCTCACAAGCATGTCACTTACATGAAAACATCAATTCACCATGTGTTTTTGAGGTTTGAAAAGCCAACATGGTAAGAAAAGTGTCTATGTGAATGTTTGAAAGCTCAACAGAGAGAACAAAGCCTTGATATACAATTTAGCTAAAGTAAGAAACATATGTTTTAACTCGTACTGAGATAGAAGACAAAGCTTCAAGTTCTGTCTTTGTAAAAATGATTTTCACTTAAACATTAAGCTTACCTTTTGCTCATAGTTTGGTAGTTTCTCTGGAGTGCATGTGATACAGTCATTGTATGTGTAACCTCGCTGTTTACGGATCTCTGCAAGTTTACCTTCTTTCTCAAAGTTATCAGCATCCAACTGAAACACCAACAGTCAACCTTTTTTATTCATCTGTTCTGATATGGTGCAATTTTGTGTTATAATGGTTTATAGCAACTACCGGTACATACTTGAGTCAGCTGCATTACAAACTTTTCTGAGATTTCAAGGTCTTGTTTAAACAGATTGCCTCATGAGGTAATGTACATCAAGCTAAGCTAATTACCGGTAGTACTTAATTATAATTTGACCATAGTTCCTGGTGCTATGGCCTGTTCTAAACTATTTCCCGCCCGGGGTAGTGTGAAGGCTGGGCCATGGCCTGACCACCATCCCTATGTAAAAGAGCCCCAGTTGGTCACCGAAACTAACAGTCACATGACTGTTGGCCCTATGCCCTCTTAGTGGAGTGAAAAGGGACTTACACAAAAATTCACCATGTCAAACTACGTGAATTGTTGCGGTGAGTTGTCCCCACGATGTGTTGCAGTGACTTGTCACCTATTGTGTCTTGACCTTTATAGTGGAGTGCAAAGGATTGACAATGTCTCTCAGTTGAAAGTAAATTTTACCTTCCAATACAACACACCACAGTTGCTTAAGTCCTCTAGTGACACTGGCTGTGGAGGATCAAGTTGATGAGGCAACCTCTGATCTGCATCTGAAGAGTCCATAAACCATGCCTGCACCATTTCGATTCTGTATCCAAGGTATAATAGTAGAAAAAGAGTTCAATTAGGTAAAATGAGAGCCCTTTACTGTCCGAGGGAAATGCCAAATTTTTGTAAAATGGGAACCATGAACCATTAGACCACATATAATATATCATTTTAAAGGGACATTTTGGGATATGAAACAAATGACACCAACAGGTGTGGAGGAGGACACTGAAAAGACTGAGAAGTGTCCAAACTGAAAAATAAAAAAACATCGAAATTTTTCGTTTGCCTGGTACATATAGGGTATACGACTAAACTATAGCTTAAATTGCAGCTCTCAGAGTATTGATTGTTTTGAGATATCACCTTGACCAAAAAAGTACAAAGACAAAAAGTTACAGGGGTGGTAAATCAAGTCTTATATTGGAGGGGGCCATGATTTTATCCCTTCAATGTGTAGATCTATCTGTTGCCTCCATTGTTTGTCAACTTGTTTCTTACAAATAGTCAAATTCATAGTTATAGCACCAGAACAGCCACAATATTATCGCGTGCATCATTGCCGAACTAATATGAAAAATTTCACAATTCTTTACCAAGGTCCAAAGATCTGGAATTCCCTCCCTGTTACAATCACTTCTCTATCAAGTTTTCCTAACTTTAAGAAGAAACTGCTACTGTCAGTTTTTAGTAAAATAATTGCTGAATTCGCTAGGCCACATGCTATCTATCTATATTGTCAATATGCACAAGGTGGCCTCAACTAAAAGCCTGGTGGTTTCTAGAGGTCACCTTGCCACATGTGGTTGTACTTAATGTATTAAGAAAAAAGGCAAATAAATGGTTGTGAAAATGTCAGAAAGAATGATTAAATATTGAGCAGGTAATGGCATCTTGTGCCATATCGCATTCTCGAGCATTAAAGGGTTAATAACTTACAAAAATAGATACAAAACTTAGAGGTTTGAAAGTACTAAACCACCAAATAATAATGTAAACTTAAATTTTTTCAGGTATTTATGATAATGTTATTTTATTTATTTGAAAGACATGCAGTAAACACCAAGGGGTGGTGGCATGATATCTTATGGCCTGCATTTTTAGCTTCATTTTTTAAACAAAATTAACAAGTCATACTATTATGGAATTAAACCCCCTTAAAGAATACAATCAATGATGCAGCACTTTGCTCTGATTAGGCATGGTTGAATTCCTGCCAACACCTGCGTGGACCCAGGAACAACCTTGTGTATTTGCTATTTTTGTTGTACCACTAAAACACTTTTCCTCCTGTCTCCTTTCCATGCACTGCTTAAAAGGAAATTTCACATAATGCTTAAAATAGTTCCAAAGATATTTAATATTCATGTCTGCACTCAATTGCAAGCAAAACCTGAGGTTCCACACTGCAGTAGTTAATAATAATAATAATAATAATAATAATAATAATAATAAAACTTTATTCAAAGAACAGATGTATTAAAGGACAAACTGCAAATCAAAAATTCAACTGATTTTTTACATGTGGCATGTGATTCAATAGAAGAACATTGCCCCATATTTTTTGTCAGGTTCTGTTTCTTTTCAAAGAAAAACTGTATGCAGAAAAGGCCCTAAAAGTCATTTGGCATAGGCTGGTTATGCCCCCAGCCCTTATTGTTATTATTTTCTCTATCTGGACAAAGAACCCTGTTTTCAGAGCTCTCCAAACCATAGTTAATAGAGGGAAATGGTTATGAAGCCCGACAAACATCAAAGGAGCAAATCAAAGAGGCCAAGATTTATGTTGGAGGGTCCATGACCATGCACATCTTTTGTTTTGCACTCATGTAATATGCATGAATTACATAATCGAAATGTCTCTATTGATTAGCTACAGGAACACGCTTAACCACCTATTATTTGTACAAGGTCAACCCCCGGCCCAAAATAGCGAACAAAAACATAACAAAGAACTTTGCTAGGTTCCATAACCATTTCCCTTTATTAACTTTGTCCAAACTTACAATCCCATGGTTGATGGTTGATCATATAACTTACATGCTGCCACAATGATGGCACAACAAAACAGGAAAATGGGGATGGGAAAGAGGGGGGGAGGGGGGGGGGCAGTTTACCTCAAGGTGAAAACCTGGTGGCTTTTCTTTGTATTCTTTTGCTGTACACTAGTTTAGAATGTTTTGTTTTCTTTGTTTTGCATGCTTTGTGAGTTTCACAGGCAGATCGCAGACTGCAGTTTCTTCTGGAAACATTTCTGTTCAACCTGCGTGTACTATTTGTATTTCAACCACATGAACAGAAATAATTTGGCCTCCACTGTTGCTGACCCCTTACTGGCCCCCATAACTAAATTACAGTAAATTTGCATCAAAGATGGGATCTTTGGTGACTTTGAAGTTCTTTACTTATGCTTTGATTTGTCAGCTTTTAACATCGATATGTATTTTGAAAGGCAATTGTGCTGAAATAATACCATGACCATGGTATTTCCTTACAAATGGTCAACAGATTCAGGTCATGGCTGCAACTAATTTAATTTTAAGTTTCTTTCAAATTTTCCTTGCTACATGTGCAAATTACCACGACATTAACGTATTATGCACATGTCATCGGCATCCCCCATAGGGCCAACCCCCAGGCTAACCAAGGGGATTGTGAAAATCAGTAAAGCAAACTTAAGGAATTTCCTCTGGGGGTTAAGGAATCTCTCAAGACATTAAGTCTCCTGGGTGAGGAATCTCTCAAGGCTGGTTTCCCCCACCTCCACCCCCCAAAAAAGGCTGCTTTTCACTAGCCATGGAGTTGGAGTTGGAGTCGTAATCAGAAGTGTTATGATTTAGTGAAAATCAAAGTGACGGAGTCAGAAGCAAAATACTGATTCTGTTATGATTCGAACATTTCTATTTTCGTCCAATTCCGCTTATGAATCTGTCACTTATGATCCAGTGAAAACTAGATTGTCAGAGTGGCAAGTACTATTTTGGTAAGAAACTGTAATCCGAGAGTGTGAGAACAAGCATTGTGATTGGTTGGTTATTCAGCTTCTGCTTTCAACTCAAACAATCTAGTTTTCGCTGCATCATAAGCGACAGATTCATAAGCAGAATTGGAAGAAAATAGAAATGTTCTAATTCTTGCAACTCTGATTCTGGTGAGCTTATAACTCCACTTATGACTCAGATTTTTTACTTTCACTGGGTCATAAGCCTCTTACGACTCCAAGCTATGAATCTGATTCCAACTCAGTCACTAGTGAAAACCAGCCTTAAAGCAGAAAATCCCCCCCCAACATCTTTTACATACTTGGAATTCCCCACCCCCCTAAACTTTGATCATAAAACAATGTCAAGATATTCCCCTCCCCTTGGGCAAAGAATACCATCACACTCCTTGTATTCCCACATATCTCCCTGGTTGGCCCGGGGGTCAACCCCATGGGGAAGCCGATGACATGTGCATATGTAATTGAGACAGTTTAAAAAATGTCTTATCACCTCTCTGGCATTCTAATTTTTGATCAGATAGACAATGTAACTTAAAATACAAAAGTCTGTCAATTTTTTAACAGAGTTCAATGGAGATCTAGAGGATCAAAGCCTGCCAGACTCCCATACATACAGTTATTATTTTGCATTTTGCTTTAGCCCCAAACCAAGATCCTGCCAGATGGGGTTATTATAAACCTGCAGTTTACTTAAATTTTGCTCCATTACGTTGTCAAAAACTCGCATTGGGGAGTTTAAGCAAAGCCGTTTTCTCCTAGTATAGTTATTACTGTTTTAGGAGTAAATAAAGAATTAAAGAGCGACGTACGTCAACCGGAAGTGAGACGTTTTCTCTTCTTACTCGTGTTGGTGCTACCAGATTTGTATTACTAAAATGTAAGTGTCTTTAAGCTTACTCTAATGGAGACTATTTATTTGAAAATTTAAACGACCTTAAGCGCTGGAGCGATCACCAAAAATTTTACGCAATAAAGAAATAATAAAGAATTGTATGATTTATTTCATATAATTATCATTCACAAAGCAAATTAAACGTGGAATCACCGTGAAAACTCTAGTCTACAAATGTTAAAAAATAAACAACCAGAAATGTCCAAAATTGAACACGAATGCTTAAAAGACCTTAAAATGCTCATAACTTAGTAAAACAAGATCACCCGGGGCACTGCAGCTCCGAGATCGACTACAGGCTACGGAGGTTGTACGTATAAACTCACAAGGAAGACTCTCCCGCACGATCGTGCTTCACAAAGTTGAAGCTTATAATCACGATGTGACCACTGAGTTCAAACCATTTATGAATAAAAATACTCACTGACTGATTTGCCGGCAAACAGAAGAAGTACAGAGAATGAAGGCGCTCCAAGACTAACTTTCTGTCGAGTCAACAGAGGACGTTTGCCACGTGACTTTATGACGAAGCAGAATCTATGGCAGGATCAGAGTATTTTGAAACATTTGCAAACTCGAAGGGCTGCGGGAACTGGAAACAAGACAGGCCGGCGTAGGTACCCTCCCACTGAGTCGTTTTTTGGGAAGTCGTACCTCCCTCCAAGAGAGAAGGGGGGGGGGGCGAACTCAAAATCGGAACCCTGGGCTTCAAAATCCTACCCCTTTCAACTTAAGAGCAAAACGAATCCCATTTTGTGACCGAAGTGGGTCAAAAATTTCATTCATTTAAGGGATATAGAACGCTTGTTAAAGTTCACCTAGCCCCAAAATATTTTTTTCATCTCATATAAACTATGCACCTACTCCAAAAATATTTAGCCTTTTTTTCGAGTTTTGACTTTTTTATGGCTACGCACCAATTTGTAACACAAATGCCCCAAGTTTATGCTAATTGCATCCAGACAGGACAGACAGAAGTTATCGAATCTTTCAGATTGTCCTTCTCTAACTATAAATAACGTGACCGTGGATCAGGTAGCATCAACTAAATCTCTTGGGGTCTACATCGATCAAACTTTAAATTGGGAAAGTCATATAGAAAATATCTGCAAAAAGATTGCTTCTGCCATTGGTGCAGTAAAGCGCATACGACATCAAATCCCTTTTAATATTGTAGTCAATGTTTATAATAGCCTTGTTCAGCCTTGCTTCGATTATTGTAGTGAGGTGTGGGGAAATTGTAACAAAGGCCTTTCTGATACACTTCAAAAGCTTCAAAATCGGGCGGCCCGCATTTTGATGAAAGCTTCTTATGACAGTAATTTGAATGAATTGTTCCAGGCACTACGGTGGCGAGAACTCTGGCATCAAAGATTAGAAAAGAAATGTATTATGTTGTACAAAATCTTACATGACATGACGCCTGAATATTTAAGATCTAGTTATGTTTTTCGCGATAGTGTGAATTCTTATCATTTGAGGAATATTGAAAACACACTAGCTCTTCCAAAACCCCGGACTGATTATCTAAAGAGAAGTCTTTCGTACAGTGGAGTTCAGTTGTGGAACAGTTTACCCCTGGAATTGAGACAAGCGACTTCCTTGAGAGATTTTAAGAATAAATTGAGTCGCCACAGTTTTAAGTAAGTTTTAAGTAGTTTACGTAAGATTTTAAACACGGCCTCCATGAAAAGCAGCCTTTATTGTTTTTTTATTGTTTTTATTTTTTATTCTCCTGTGATTGTAATTAAGTAGATAGAGAGCTAGTTGATAATGATTAATTAAGCTGATGGAAATACCGTGTATAAATAAAACTAGTAATAATCAAATCTCAGAAAGTGCGTTCGAAGTGGTGCAAGTAAAATTAAATTTACAAGCTGAGGTTGCCTATCAACTGTAACCTTCGATCTTGAAACCACTGGGGTACCTCACTACAACTTCATATGCAAATATTCAGGTCATGTCAACACAACACACATATTCTCTTCAAGCTTACCAAAAACGGAAAGTTCTTCCTGACCAAGAGTGTATTCAAATCAACATTAAATTTGCTTATAGGAGCAAAAAAGCTTTCGGTTTTCTTGCGTACGTGCAAACATGTTGTCTGTGCATGCTTCGTCTTCCTGCAAACGATCACTCGGACGGCAAATAGTGCCGTCTTGCAAACATTTGCATGCCGGCCAAAATACAGGACCATACAGATGTCATACTACTTCAGCTCAAATCATCACTCAAACAATTCGTAAAAAGCAAATTAAAAGGAGTTTTGAAAATCGAGGGAATTTAAAGGCGAAACGGCCTTTCGCCGCTTTTAAGACCTCCGTGTCCTCTTTTCTGACAGCTGATTAGTCTCTAGCATTTCATGTTGAAACAGCAAACAGAGAAATTAAACCACGAGGTGAGCAGTATCGCACGGGCATTTGACGTACCGGTATTTCAGGAATTCAAAATGGCGACGAAAAGGTTGTCCAGTTCCAAAGGAATTTCTGCAAAGATCCCTTTTAGTATACAGGACTCCCAAGAAACCACACGAACACCAAGAGATTAGAAAGCGTTCTCCTTCGTCGAACGCAATTATCTTATCTTATCTTATCTACCCGAGTCAGAAGGGGGCGGGGCGGTGGATCGATCTATTGTTGACTTTTCTCATCATCGCGCATCGAGTAGCCTCCTACGCAGACGTCTTTGGTCTCGTCACGCGTTCCTCTCCCACGAACGTCTGCTCAACTTCCGTTCGCAGTTCAGTTGAGGAAACGTTCGTGGGGGAGGAACGCGTGATGAGACCAAAGACGTCTACGAAGGAGGAGGAAGCTAATCATCGCGCTGACTATCGGGATTCCAAAGTTCTAGTGAGAGTTTCAAACACCACAGTTGCTGGCCGATTTGAAATTTCATTCGGACTTTGAAAGGTCTAGAAATGGCAACTGGGAAATGGTGGAATCTCTCTCCCGGGACGAGTTGGGCGACATGAGCGGCACGTGTTCCCTGGCCCACGAGGAAGCACCTCCCCGGGTTAACACAGCCGGCGATGGATTGTGGGGTGGCTGAAATACAAGTGCGCGCGAAATTGCGAGGAGACGCGCGCGCTGGCTGCGCGCTGGTATTTCTCCCGCCCCACAACCCTCACCAAAAAGGGCCATTTCATTTCTAAAATATCTTCGGTCTCTTTTTCAAAGTGAGGCCTGGTGTACAACATTCGTATGAAAATGAGTTTAATTTGCATGTGAATAAAAACTAATTTTCATATGAGAAAATGGGCATCAAGACTTGCTAAGAGGCCAAAGGTAATATTACAGACTACTCGCAGTCGATCTACACTTTCGTACACAGGAAACGAACGCGGCTTGATTGAGTTCCAGTTTTAATTTTACACAATGATATTAGTAAAGATTGATTAACCGCATGGGAAAGTATGTAGGCAGTTCAGAAACGAGATTGAACTCGTCCGCTTTTGGGGCTTTATCACGAGTGAATCAATTAAGATCAATTAATAAAGTACGGGCCAAACTTCTCTCGTAATTTGTGCTCTGTTATATCATTTTATAACTTTCTTCGCTCAATATTACAGTATATAATTTTTACACAAAGCTAAAACACTGACAACCTTTTTAAAATGCGAAAGTAAATAAGCGTAACTATTAAATATCACCACTTCCGTTTGGTATTAAACCCGCTCTTTTCCTTGTCAATCATTTAACGCTCCCGCCGTGATATTAAATGCGCTTCTCCTTTTACCAAATTCTTGTTCATTCATCACAGCTACCGGAACCCCTATCGTGAGTCATAAGATGATCTTCTTTCTATCTTGTTATTGTCCTTTGTTTGGCGAATAGAAACCCTTTATCTCTGTTAATATTGAAACAGAATGCGTTTTTCCTGATCATGAACAGTTCACTTGAGAGGGAAGACTGAAGAACAACTGGAATACATGCCACACTTTACATATTATAGAATTTTGTAGTTCAAGCACTGGTGTCAATAGTACGATGAAGGCAGTTTGGTTGATATTGGGTGAGTGCAAAATAATATTTCTGATGAATGTGTGTGTATTTCCTCGTCTCCTTTCCCAGTTTGAATTTCATGTTATACTGATGGTATATGTTATCTGCCTTTCAGGTTTACTTATCTTTGTAAACGTATGCAAGTCGTTCGTGGCAGGACAGCTGGATACTTCGCTTCGCTCGAGTGTAGTAAACGGGGTCTTGTCATCAGTTCTAAATGTGACTCAATGGACTGTCGCAGTTGTAAATATGGCACAGTGGACTGCGCCGACAATCTCATCATTATACGCAGAGGAGAAATCACAAACGACGATTATGATATCGAATGCTACCAGTGACGCCTTGTTTACGAAGACTTCAAATGAGCAGATCCCAATGCCTGTGTTATCTACGACCTGGGTCACTAAAGACCTGTTAAATAGCTTAATCGGCAAAAGCGTCGTATCTACAAACGCAATACCAGAGAATGCTCCATCGAGAACACCACCATTAAACACCCACAGCAGTACTTTCAAAGGCAAAGAGAATAATTTTGCGATATCGTCAATTCCTTCGGTTGTCATACCGGAAATCGTCCCTTCCCAGTTCCAAGCCACTGGAATTGTTCTACCTCCTTCGTCGGGAGATAACATTCATTTGGCGACTTCTCAAGGTGGAGATAAATCTCTTATCGACCCTCAAGAAGCTTTCACGAAATCGGCTTTCCTTGATCCCCCCAAAAGGTCGAGAGAGTTTAATTTGCAGACGGCTCAATTTGCAAGCTCCAAGTCTATTTTAGTGCAGATTAACAGTTATGCAGTGCGCACAAACGATGACACAAAATTGTTTACAAATGGATCAGTTTCGCTGACATTCAGAAATCTACCGCGAACTTTTCCTCTTAACTCGACCGCCTGGAAAACCGCAGATTTAAAGTCTTCGTCGTTAATTTTTCCACTTAAGAAAGAAACGCAGTCTTTTCATAACACGCAAACACTCGAAACAAAAATTATCACGGCTGCACCCGTAAAAGAGAATTTCTCTGGAATTTTTGGTATTTCCAAAACAACTATAGCGGCCAAAATGACTGCTGGCAATCAAGATCACACCTCGCCATCTATTTCAGCTTTGCGTGGAAGTCAAATCCCGGCAACTTCTTTTGCGGACGCCTCAGTGACTTACGGTCTGCGGAGACCACAAGCGAATTCGACCTTCTTCACCTCATCTTTGACGGCTTCACCAATTGTGTCAAGAACGAGCCAAACGTTTTCTTCCTCGAGCACCGTGACAATTTCCACGACGCCATTAGTTCATTTGTCTGTAACTAACCAGATAAGAAAAACATTTTCTTTGGAACTGAAAAAGAATTCTCTTCATCGACGAAACGTCATAGTCTCGCTGGGGAAGATGGTCATGAATGGTCAGCTGTTACGCATAGATCAAACTTTACTGCCTCGCATGAAGTGGTTTCCTTAAAACAATCTACAATTTCTTCACGTTCGCCAACATCAAAGATGGGAACTCTGGCCTCGTCAAGCTCTCGTTTGGTCGTTAGATTGCAAAGCTTGCATTCTCTATCCTTACAGACAAGTGAAGTAATGTTGCTCACGTCTTCGCCCGTTAACAAAATCTTCCCAACTTCAACAAGCACTGAAAATATTGTCCGAAGAATATCTGTAAGTTCAACACATACTGTTCCACAATCTCGTTACTCGTCACCCTGGAGACAGATCACCTTGCACGTTGACTCTGTAACGTCTGACAAGGAATTGGGGCAGAAGACCATCAGCCGACATCAGTCACTGATTCACTTCAGCTCGCCTGCCATTGATTACGATGCTCGCGCTTCAAGATCCTCTCAGAATTCGCTTGTGTCATCTGGCAGAATCACCCAGTCATTCTCGTTAGTTAAAATCAAGAAATCACACAACACTGAAGTGTTTGCTGTCGGTTCTTCTTCGGATATTGAATATAATACTGGCTATTCGTCTTCATCTCCGCCTGCAACAAGCCTTTCTGATGATCTACGCAAACCAAGTTCTACTACTACGGAAGGTCTTACTCTTACTTCAAAGATAAGTGAAATTCGTCTTTTTCTTCTTCTTCTCAAAACTTGTTTGTGTCAACAGAAATGGCGGTACCATCAACATATCCCACGAGCAGTCAATTCCAGACTTCCCAAAAACAAAGCTTCACTAGCTACCTTGAATTATCATCTTCTGTCTCAAAGATTCGTTTGTCGTCTTCTCAGAGCGCGCATTTGTCCACAAAAGTTGCACCATCTTCTACCTGGCAGAGTCGTTTCCAGGACCCGCATAACAGAGCTTCGTCCGCTGACGAAAGCCAACGCCAATCTAAAATTTCTTTGTTAGTTATGGAAAATCAAACTGCCTTCTCGGCCGTGTCAACCGAATTTGTTGTGCCATCGTACATGGTGAGCGACTACTCCAATGACTTCAGCAACACATCAGACAAGAAAAGCTATACTACCTACCAGCAAACAACACCTTCGCATTCAAAAGCGCAGCATAAAATTAGCTCCTCTCCTGCTAAGAAATCAGAGGAATCGACGGAAAGAGTCACCGCAACGTTAACGCTCTGGAATCACCCGTCATACATACTACATAACACTGGCTCTGCGGTACCAAACATCAACCAGAGAACAGTTATTTCTTCAAAGACCAGTCATGAAATTGTTTTCTCTTCTCGAAGTTCTCCTTTGTCAAGTACACCAGTTACACCATCATCTCCCTCTCTGAGAAGCCCCTCTGAGTACCAAAATGAAAAAAGTTCAATTAGTCCGCCTGGTAACTACTCAACAACTAGCAAACAAATACGTTTGTCTTCTTCCGAGAGTTTAGCTACGTCGACAGAGCTAAGTGCACTGTCCCTCAGTCACTGAGCCACTTCCAGACACCACAGAAGAAAACTTCTGTGGCTACAAGTGTCACTCACAAGCCATTACCTTCTCCGTCAATAACTGGACATCATGCTCGTTTGTCTTCTTTCCAGAGCTTACTTACATCTGCAAAACTAGTGGCACCGTCATCCCACACAAAGAGCAACTCTCACGTTTCTTTAAAGAGAAGTTCTTCTGCATCCACGAACCTAAATCCACGGCCTTCTGTGAACGGCGTTACTTCAACTTTTGAGGAAAAGCTGCAAACAACTTCAGCCTTTGATGTGGTTCCATCAAAAGGAGAATTTGGAGTCTAAAACAATAGTAAGTCTAAGCACGTTTTTGTCAGTGATTTATAGTAAGATTGTTTTTTCGGTGTCGACTCAACTCTAAAGTAGTCATAAGGCTTATGAGTAACGGTCTTTGATTTATCGCAAACCTGTTTCCATAACTTCTCATTCAGTGCGATGTCCAGACTGTTAGCAGTCTCTTTTGTCAAGTCGAGCATTCGCACGAAAAATCCGAAGCGTAAAGACAACTAGCCTTGGGGGGTTGGGCAATCTCGTACCCAGAGTCCTCAGGCTCTTTGGCCTGCGGTTAGTCGCCAGGTGAGACTCTGGATAATGAAAAAAATCAAATTTTTTGACTGGCTGGCCCGTAACGGCTTCCATTGTTTTACCCCAGATTTTCTGGGAAAATGGCGGTCCATAGACCCTTTTCATAATGGCGCCCGACAAATTATTCTTTTATTCTTATGATAATGAGCCCTACTAGCCTCGTCAGCATGTGCAAAATTCAATAGAATTTTTTCATTAAAGTGAGGTTAGTAGGGCTAATTAACACATATACAAAAGAATAATTAAAATCGTCCGCCATTATGAAAAAGGTCTATTATCCCTGAGGCTCTCCGGCGTCCACCCGCTGACCAAACAGCCCGAGGAGTCTGGGTACGAGATTGGAGGTTGGGGAGAAGCGTCTCCTCCGTGTCTAATACGCGATCAAACGTAAACAATAAGAAACGGTTTTCTCAGTTTTAAGATGAGGCTTCTACTTTAGAAGCTTAAAGATGATATGTTTTTCATCAGTCTACGAGTTTACTATATCGTGTTGTGATTTAGTAGTTAATGCTTTGTAGAGCGAAGTATTTGGAGACCGTTCGGCTAAGTATATGTCTTTGTCTTCACCTAATCGTCCCTAGAACTTTATTGGTATATCGTATTTTGTCACGATTTGGTAAACTAACAGACTCGCAAACAACTTATCAGCTTTGAGCATCCAAAGAAAAAAATCTTTTACAGACTTCCCTTGATACCTTTGACCATGGTCATCCCTGAGTGCTCACCCCCCCCCCTCCCCCCACTCCCTCCCTGCCCCTCTTTTCTTTTCGCTCCAGTCACGCCGCGTTGTTCAAGATGCTTGCAATTTCGTAAAGAGACTGATAGCAGGCTATAAGATGGCTGGAAGAGCCAAATAAGAACGGTGTGTTAGGACAGCTCCAAGCGGTCGATATTCCCATGCGTCGCCAAGGTGCAACTAATTCTATATAGTTTCACTGCGTTAGTAGAATAAACCTGGAACGTTTTTTTTCTTCAATACAAACAAATCCTGTGGCTTGTTAGATTGGCAGTGAGAACTGATGACGCAATCCTTATAAACCTGTAACAATGGTAATGGCCTCGCCCTTCTTAGAACTCCGTGTGGTGTTAAACTATAAACTCGATTTCCTCCACTAATTTCTAGCTTTTGACTTAGTTGCTGGTAAATGTCAACGTTGACAAGTTTATTTATATTTATGCTTAAAATTTTCAGGTTTATCCTGTCCCAGGTGAAAGCTTGTCATCTGAAATAAACAGTCAGTTAGATACCACAGTAACCCCAACTGAGACCAATAAATACTCAAACGCAGAAGTTGGAACCATATCCACAGCACAACCAACAACCGCAACCGTTGAATCAGACCACATCAAGCTGCTTTTAATGGTTGCCATAGTCCCTTGTATTGTCCTCTGCATTTGTTTTGCGGCTGTTATCTTCTTTCGACGTAGCCGCAGGCGCAGAAACAATTTCAAGTACTCAATCAAGTTGGAATATAGGGATGAAAACAATGGATTTCGTTCAAGATGCGTCAACAGTCGCTTGGATTTGAGCTTGAAAGGCATCCACATTGACTTGGAGTTACCCAACGCCCCAGCTAACAGAGCGCACTCGCGGGACAGCACCGGGTATTCCCGCGGGCCGAGCTTCGCTGAGACCCAGATGAGAGAGCTACAGTTTCTTTCTCAAGAGTGTAAAGAGAACCTGGAGTGGATTAGCGAGGTGCTTGCCCGGGATATGGAGACATCTATTTGTGGTCGGAGCCAGCCGGTCAATCGGGAGAGTGTTTACTCGGTCAAAGAGAAGGGGAGCTATGAGCCGGGTGAAAAAATTATCAGGAGAGAATCTTCCAAACGAGGGAGGGAAACTGTCAAGTGGAGGGTGCCCATCGTTCGACGCCGAGATTCTGAAGAATTTGATCATAGAGACTCCATGTGTACAGAAGATACGTCACTCACTCCTGATTTGAAAAATGATCGAGAGACAGGCAGAGCAACCTGGAAAAATATTGACAAGAGTAGTAAAGGTAGAGAACATGTAATCATGAAGGAAGACAAAACCAGTGTGGACAATGACGTGGGAGTCCATCTGACCCATAAAAATCATGAAGGGAGTCAAAGGCCAGAAAAGAAAAGAAAGAATGGGAACTTGGAGGAAATGTGAAACCGAAAAAGGACGAGGTGCACCAAGTGAAACGAACGGGAAAAAGATTTGAAACTTTGTAAAGAGATTCTATTGACAGATAAAAAGTTCGTTTATCTCTTATTATTCAAAAGCCGTTCGTACAACGTGCTTATGACAACAAATCTCCCAGATACCGACCCAACTCAACTTAATTGGTGCCAAATAAGTTGACTGAGTGTTTTCGCTCGCTTTCGGAGGCGAGGTCTATCATTCAGTTGCAAAGTTGTAATGTTGCAAAGTTGCAGTGTTTACGTTAAGCGAACCAATTAAGAGCGAAAAACAGTCCTCATGAATGATCTGTTATCTTGGGATGAATTAAAAGAGGATTAATATCGTCAAGATGAAGTCACTTTTTATCTGACATAATCGTTTTGAATAGAAGCAACTATGTGTGATTACACAGACAGTGCCTGTATATTTTCTGCATGCCTTAATCTCTCAGGTTCCTCCGAAAAAGCCACAAAAATGCTCCATGCAGTTTGGTTTTAGCTTTGTTTCCGGTTTCTCTCCGTTTTTCGCAAGTCCTCAAAGGAGACTGCAGAATTTTTAAAGCTCTCAAGTATAGTGAGCAGACTGTGCTTTCCAGCGACACGCGATCTTGGAAGTGAAAAACTGGGTTAAAAATGTTGTTTTTATCCGATGTTAGGGCTAATATTGCTCATGCGCACTCAGTTTATGTCTCAATACCTTTTTCTTCCCAGAGCCCTCGTTCTTTTGTCCAGCAGTCAGAAAACGAGCAGCACTGTCAGCATGGTCGTCAGAAATGAGCATCAGCAATCTCAGGCTTTTTGGAGCGTCAGCGAACTGTGGGAACTTTTGGTCGGCAGTGCGAAAATATCAGGCTTCGGGATAAATTGCACTTGAGCTTCGAGTTTACCACTTCTCTTATTACCCTTTAAGCCATATTGAGTTCTCTTTTGTTTCCGGTCATTTGTATTGAATTAAAACAAACAAAACAGAATTGCGTGCCCAACAGGTCACTGCTCGTATTACCCTCAAACGGGCCATGACCTGAAATTTCAACTTTTTAGCCTATTTTCCTCGATCAGTAGCATCCTCGTCCCCAGGGCTTTTTCCTTGTAAGCCCTGGGAACGAGGCTGGATCAGCATAAAAGAAAAATGAATGGATTATACATAAAATAAAAACATAAATTAAAGTGAAAAAAGCGATTACCCAGCTGCTTCACCGGCTGTTTTGCAACTATTTTTTTTTTATTTAAAAACCACTGATGCATCTGATATTTTAAAGAGCGCACCACGTTGAAGTGTAATTACCACATTTCAATCAAAACAGCACTATATGTTTGCTTTTTCCAAACATTTTCCATAACCTTCCATTCGGAACTTGAATAATTCTCACAGCACGACTTTTTAACAGACAGACAATACCAACCGCCTCAAGCGACTTGTATATACCGATTGTTATCTATGAATTTTGAATTTATCAAGAATCTCGAATCTCGTCTGTTTACTAAATTTTATTTGGTACTAGAGCAAGCGTAATATAATTCTGCAATTTGTAAACTGTACTTATTTGCTGAATAATGCCTCGTGGCCGAGTGGTTGAAACTACCAAGCGAGAAGGTAGGTAGAAAAACTCCCTTTTTGTTAAAACAACCGAAAAAAAACATAGCAAAGCCAATTTTTTGCGCCTAAATTTTTAGAGGCTGTACACAGGCTATGATCCGCGATGAAATGTTTTGGAACTGTAATTTTCGATTCTTTTGTTTTACCCAAGTCATTTGTACTCCACGGAAAACTGATATATTTTGAAATGTAATTATTAATATCTTTCTCTAACGTAGAAGTACAAGCTGATGGAAATGTTCGAATTTATTTTGGACATAGTTAGAACACCTGCTTGGAATTGTCGCTGATTAGCATAGTTACACTATTATGAAGAATACATGAAGTATCTGTTGTGAACGCCAATTTTCCGCAGACCTGCAATGTTTACGTCGCGGGCTATTGATGATATAATGAATGTGTGCATGTTTTCGTTGTCTGTGTTAGCTGAGATCTGTAAATATTCGGAAGAAGATGTCTCAAGTAATTTTATACCTTTTAACTGAACTAACGAGGAAGCTCAAGCAACTTATGCTAGGTTCTGCTGCCGGCGAGGCGAGTGCTGAACATGATGTGTTCGACGGCTCAGGTGAAGCAGCTGGCAAGAGGGAGGTGTTTGGAAGATCGCGCCTACCAACTTTAGTGAATGTCGACGGGTTTGGACAATGCATTGCTGTGTTAACAAGCGGCGGAGACGCACAAGGTAAGAAAAATGAATTGTGTGTATCATTATCAATATTAACGGGGATTAGCTTTGAAAGGTAGAAAAAAAAAAGGCCTAAAAGATTTGTATTTCAGGACAATCCAAATTGCAATACTCGGGTGTTTTTTGTTAGCTTAAATTATTGTCTGGCTTACATTGCAACCGGATTGCGGTTTAGTTCACTTTTTATTTATTCATTCGACTGCTAGTAGAATGAGATTTTTTTATATAATTTCTGTTGATGAAAAATATTAATATTGATAGGTTTTCTGAGTGTTATATTACATCATTGTACAGTGACGACCTCTCTGCTCCTTACCTGTTTTGTATTCTGCTCTAGGGGAGGATCAGTTTGAATTTAATTAGATAATTGTCACGTTATAATTACTTGTTGTAGAGATGACGTTTATTATTATACGTGCATGGACACCATATTTCTGCTTTTCAGAAACATACAATGTCAATACCCAAATATATATCTTGTTGTGACAATGTAGTTATTTTTAGCTCAATGGTGTTACTACAGGCCATCTGATAGGGTGTGAAAAGAAAAGCAAATTATGCACGAATTTTCGGGCATATTATGCGGAAAATGAGGAAAAATGAGTTGACTATACATGTATATGCGGAAAATACACTGGAGTATACAGAAATTCAAACAATTTAATAAAATTGATATAAAATTTGGGCCCTTCCAAGTTGTTTACATGTACATGTACCTTATATGGCCCTGTTTTGCACTAGAAAGTACTTTTTATTGTTTGCTGTTTGCCACGGTTTATTCCCTAGTTGATTTTCTTCTTATGTGCGGAAGATTCAAGATGCTTATCAATGACAGATTTCCTTGTGTGGTCGAGAACAACATTGTATGTTGGTGTGTTGGGGTTCAATTTTATCCTTGGTTTAAAATTAATTTTTCTCCTTTTGTTTTTTGGGTATGGTTAATGTGTGGTAATTTATGATAATTCGTTTAAAACAAAGAGAGAAAAATTAAAACCAAAGATAAAATTGAACCATAACAGGTTTTCTTGCCAACTGTTCAAGTCTGACTTTTCCCTTTGGAGCAAAATATTAATTTTCCATTCCCATTGTCAGGCCTGGATACTAAAATCCAAACCAGAGCTTGATGATCAAACTCAGTTCTATACTCCTGGTCACACCAAAATGGCTCAAACTTGCATATATATACCCGCATACATGGCTGTCTTTAAGCTATAATCACTCAAAATAATCCCTTTTCAATGCACTCAATCCTAACAATGGTTTTCAATGTTTTTACTTCATTCTCTGCATGTGACTGCAAGTTAGTAAATGTCAACCGATGAACATATAAATTTTGAAATTGCTTGCTTGTCATAATCTTTATAATAGACAAATTTTCCTAACCATTGCCATCAACTGAAAGAAGAAAATGTTGAGAACATGGCCATTACCAGCAGGGCTTAGAGGGTTAATATATGTATGGTTTATATAAATTACATGTAACTCTGTTGTGGTACAAATATTTCCTTGGTTTAAATGTTTTCTCCCTTAAGTTTGTTTTACAGTTACTAGTAAATACATTAATTACCATGCACATGTATCCATACGCAAAAACAAAGGAGAAAAATTTTAAACCAAGGATAATGTTGAACCGCAACACATATGTGGTTGGTTTGTGTAGGTATGAATGCCGCCATTAGATCAGTTGTGCGCATGGGTCTTTACGCAGGAGCCAGAGTTTTCACCGTATGGGAGGTAAGGAAACTATATGCTGTTGCTACAACTCTTCTCTTCACAAATTACTTGCAACACATTGACGTCATTTGGCCCCTTTCAGGGATACCAAGGTCTTGTGGATGGCGGGGATAACATAAAAGAAGTCAAGTGGGAGGAAATGTCTGGAATCATTCAGTTGGTAAGTGATGGCAATTGAAATTTGGCAAATTGAAATTTTGTAGACTGCGGAACACTGATCATTATAATCATGTTTTCAGGGGGGTACAGTGATTGGCAGTGCAAGATGTCAGGAATTCAGAGCTCGTGAAGGTCGTCTTAAAGCTGCTAAAACATGGTCACTTTGGGAATAACCAACTTGGTGAGTTTAAGGTTATTCAATACCTACAATTAAAGTAGATTTAAATTTAAAATTGTATCAATGAATGTATTTTAATTTTGTGAGGGTGTAACTTATAATGTTAATTTTTATTTACGTTTGAAGTGATTTGAGTATGTTGATGCACAGATATTATAAATAAGATTTAATATTTAACAAATAGATTCCATGTTGCACTGCGGCTTGTGTGCCACAGTTCTTTGTTTTACCACATTTTGACATCATCTGTGATCTATTACTGAACAGACGCACGGCAACATGGAATCTATTTGATTTATATAATAAAGAAACAAAATGCAAGCGAAAAACTTGTTTATTTTCACATTTCTGGAAAGAAGTGGGTCGTGATGACATAATCTGTACATCTGTCCTCTAATAGATCATAGCTAAGAACCAATCACAACGTGCAAACTATTCACCTTATTATATAATAACAATTATTGTCAACTGAGGATTTGCTTTTTTTTTTTTTAGCATGAGTTCTGGTGCCATGCATGTTCTTTCAAGTAAAAAAAAGCATCAGTTATAATCACATGTTTTCCCTCTGCTTAATTTAAATCATTAGGGAAATGTAAAAAATGTCAGCAATAACCTTACAGGCTTCCTTTGCATGACTGGCAGCAAAATCTTTTTCAGTGCTTTGATTATACTGAAGAAACTAGTACTGAGCAAAACTTCACTGCTGTCTGGGATTCCTTGTGGACTTAATGCATATACTTGCAACTTCAGATTTCTTTTCAGTACCTGTAGTAACGTAATTAAAGTCTTGAATAGTACAGTGTATTTATCATATCTGACAGTAGCTATGTACTAGGAGAATCTGGGTTTGTTTGGGAGCTTCCAGAGGCACCCAACGACAAGTTTCGGTAGATATCTGTTTGGTGGAGGCTGTAATTATCGCCTTGTGCATTCGCGTTTATTAAAGAGAGCACTCAGATTTTCGTAACTAAAACATGACCTAAAAGATTCGCAATGGGGAAATCATAGCCCTTGAGGTTTTTGAAAAGCTAGGTCATAATTGCTGTTTTTGGCAGTCAAAAATGCCAACCAGCATTTACGGAAAGAAAATAGTTCCATTGAAAGTTTGTGGAAAGCTCATTTCAGCTTGCATTTTCTCAAAGGAAGATTTTGTTCCCTTAAAAACATTTTTGGGCAATTAAAATTTCAGCTAGGGAATCTGAACAGATGAACTTCTTCTAGCTTGTGGAAACATCTCTTTAACCCATTAGTGCCCAGCCGTTTTTACTTTTTCGGAGTGATTTTCCACCTATAAATGATCCATTAAAGCATTTTGTGACTCTTTATTGAAACTCCCAAGGAAAAGTGGTGCTGTCCTAAGGCACTGGAGGCTCAAGGTTTCTGAAGACATCATTCTGACGTAGCTATTTTTCAGCTGTGGAGCTACAAGGACGTCCCAAGTTCGGTTTGCTTGCGACTTTTGCTAAGTTTACAACCATTTTTCATCTTTAGTGGCTGCCTGATGAGCATCATTAAGCATGATGGTAGCTAAGAGTCCACTTTCTCAAAGAATCGAGCAAGGTGATGTACTTTGTTGTCGAATTTGGCTTGTTACTCAACAAACTGGGAATTAATTTTGGCCCAGCAGTCGGACACTTAGTACCTTTGGGACTCGACTATTGATGAATTTCTCGAACTACCGCCACATATTTTGGAATTTGTGAGCACTGAAGATGACCACGAGCAGGAATTTTTGGCAGTAGGTCGGAGAGGCTGTAGACTTAGTTTATTTGTGAAAGAATTGGGGGAAAGAACGGCGCTGTCAAAAATTCTCATTATTTCCCAGCTTGCAATGCGGTCGATATGTTAAAAATGGTGGAAAGGCCCAAATGCACTGGAACAAAAGGCTTTATCTATGCTCGGGAGAAGAATATGAAGAAAAAAGTCATTTGTAAGCTAGAACAAGGACTGAATTTTGTTTTGATGGTTGAAGTTTGGTTTTATGACAATGATTTCTTTAAAAAAGGTAAAGGCAAAAAGGGGCATTTTCATGGTTTCTCTTTGATGTTAAAAACAGTCAGTTTCGTTCTTGTCCAAACTCAAAGGCCATATTTGGTAAAAATCTCTATGTTTCTTGTGTTTATTGGACATCTCATTTCGTGCTCACAACTGACAGTTAAGGCAATATTCATGTGATTGAGAAAAGTTGCAACGTTTTGAAGCATGGGAGTCTTGTGCGGCCGGTTTTGGCCAGCACGGGCGCCACTGGGTTAAACAGACTTTAAACACCATAAGGTAGTTAAAAATGCCTTTCTACAGCTTTTGGTTGATTTAGATTGTTGGTTGCCTGGCTGAGCTTCGTCAAGTTTACTGTGATGAGTCCATCAGACCCTAGAATATGAAGTGATGAATTGGATCAACTGTTTTTTCTTATTCCCTGCTAGGTGGTTATTGGAGGGGATGGAAGTTTAACAGGAGCTAATTTGTTCAGGCAAGAATGGCAGGGCCTGCTCAAGGAGCTTGTGGAAACTGGTAAAGGCATTTTCTGGGTATTGACATGTTCCAGAAAATATTCATGACATACCCTTCCAAGAGCTTTGACTTTGACTTGGACTTTATTGAATTTGTTGCATACTACATATTAAATACTTTAATTAATAAAATAAAGAAATCAAAGACATCAGCATAGATATCAGCAACTGGAGCAGGAGACAGGGCGATGTCCCAGTTGATATCCATGCAACCCCAACTAATAAAAACTATAATTATATCCTGCCCCAATAGTGCCTGTCCCATTCCCAATGTATTTCATCCCAATACCTAGTCACGTTTAGATGTTCAAGTTACACCCCACTGTTTAGAGCCAGAATGTTTGTTAGATTGGATCCTCCTCCCTTGTCCCCACCAGTCCCTAAATAGTTGCGAATTCCAGTTTTAGCTTGAAGTCATACTGAGAGTCAAAGTTCTCCCTTTGGAAATTTCCAGTGACCACCCAAGTTCCATGAGAACATCTTGCTTCCAACAGGGCTGACAGTTGGCTGTCATCAAAGGCAGAGCAACAAGCCCTGGGGATTTCCAATCCCCAGCTTAAATTTGATAGAAAACAGCATAATGACTATACCATGATAGCTTGATTCCCCAGCTACACCTTCTGCATGTCCTCACCTACTAAAAATATAAATGACAGTCCTTTTTCAACATTTTCTTTGAAATAGCATTGAAAATTCCAAGCTCTTACTGTTACAGCACTGTAATCAGAAGATTTCATAAAGAATTGAGTGACTTAATTATGTTCTCTTGGAGACAAAAATACATTTTGAAACCCCAATTAATGTAAAAAGGGTGTCTCTTAATGAACACCCAGATATACAGATATACATATAATATAAATAATCTTCCATGCATCTTTTAGCTCAGAAACAAGTGGGCCCTAATCAGCACAGTTTCTCTGTCCCAGTGGCATTTTGTATCAAGTGTTATCCTTGCGAAATAACTTTGAGAATTCCTAGGAATTCCTAAGAATTTCCTAGGAATTCCTAGGAATAAATTCCTAGGAATTCCTATGAAATCCTAGGAATTCCTAGGAATGAGAGGTGTGAATTTTCACGGTAAATTCGGACTTGGAATTCCTAGCTAGGAATTCCAAGTTAAAAATAGTGCTTGTTCTCAATTCCCAGAAATTCCCAGAAATTCCAAGGCCATATTGAACAGGACTTGGAATTCCTAGGAATTCCCAGTTAAAATAGTGCTTGTTCTCAATTCCCAGAAATTCCAAGAAATTCCAAGGCCATGTGGAACAGGACTTGGAATTCCTAGGAATTCCTAGGAATTCCCAGCTTTGCTGTTAGAAGTGCTTAGGTTCCAAGTTCCTAGAAATTCCCAGAAATTCCAAGTCAGACATTGTATCCAAAAATATATCCCAGAATTAAACCGTGAATTTTAAGCACTTCTCCTAAGCATCTAAGACCATGTTAAAATAAGTCCTTTAGTGATGAAAGCAAAGGATGAGACTGATTTGAAGTTGTCCAACAAATTTTTATTTACAATGAGCAGACAAATCACTTCGAATCATTAAACTACATAGGCCAATGGGATTTGTTTTTTCCAAAGTTTTACGTACACAGTATCGGGTAAAGTTAAGCGTAGTTGTCTGAAACATACTAATATTATTGTCAAACATTAAAAAATGTAAAAATTATGTTACAAACTTGTGCATTCAAGGGAAAGCCGATCTTGATTCTAAAATTTTACATGAACTGGAACAAGATGAAAGGAAAAATGGCAAACAGTGGACTTAGCTTATTGATTTAATTTTTTGGTGCTGTTCAGGGAGCTTCCTTTGCTGTCCGCGGATGAGGTGATGTCAACAATGTCCTGCTCCAGCAGTTCTGTCTGAAACAAAAATAAGATTTCGTCAGTGATCATTAGCAAATTACATGTAGCATCATTCATTCACTAGAGTACTCAAGATAATTTTATTAGACCTAGCGAATAACTGGCCTAAAGTTAACTCGATCTGTAGTTTTACAACCGTTAAATACTGACGATTCAAAGATCTCAAGATACGAACGTCCGCGGCCGCGATGGATTAGACTTTGCCGCCGACGGCTGTTCAAGGAGCACTCTGTTACGCGATGATTTTGTTCTTTCAAGCTTTACTATGCTGTTGACAAGTTACGGGCTTTTATAACTTAAGACTGTTCCTATTTGTAATAAAAGTGACAGAGTATTTACTTACCAAACACTTTCAAAATTCCTGCTTTTAATATAAATGGCTTACCTGCCGCTATTAAATCGCGTGCCGGCTGATACATCCACGGTGATGCCTTCATTTCGTTCAACATCGGCGCCACAAACTTCAGTCTCTCATTTACTAAAATAACGCTGTTGTTATTCTCCTTCTAAACCACTCAAAAACGCATCTTCACGAACAATTATTCGCACCCTAGACCAAACGAAAAGAGAATTCAAACATGGGCGCCAAGAGGGAATGAATAGAAGTTCTTTGTTCAGTAAAAGCATGAGCATAGTCACGTGAAAATTCGCACACTATCATTGGCTGTTGCCGTGTAACATCCGCTGGACTGCTTGACTGGGGGCTTCAAGGGAAACACACTCTGTTCGCTTTCCAAGCGAATTATTCAGGGCCGGTTGTTCAAAACCGCGATTAGCGCTAATCCACGATTAAATAGGCTAATCGCGGATTAAATTTAAATCGCCGATTAGTTTCTGTTGCTCAAAGCCCGATTATTCCTAACCTACGATTAAACCAAGGTTAAATCTAACCCTGCTCGCTAGGTGGATTAAATCCTTAATCGGTAGATTAATTAAAAAATAAAAATCACAACAATATGGCTGACTTGTTGTATGGTTGTGTTGGTGTTGATGGGCGAAGAAAAAGGAAGCAAAGACAGTTTAGGAGCATCGGTTTCACGATAGATGGATATACAGACGAAGAATTAAGAGCAAGGTATCGCTTTGGAAAGGAGTCTATACAGTATATTACCGACCTTTTGGCAGATAATCTTCGTCTAAAACCAACCGCAATCACCCTCTCTCCGCTCTCCAACAAGTCCTCATTGCTTTGCGCTTCTTCACAAGTGGTAGCTTCCTTCAAGTGGTGGGAGACACCGTTGGTGTCAACAAGTCTACAGTGTCACGAGTGGTGGCAAATGTATCCCTTGCACTTGTCGCTAGACAACAAGAGTATGTCAAGTGGCCAAGACAACAGCAAGAGCTGGGCAGTTTAAAAACTGCTTTTTACCGGCGAGGAGGATTTCCCTGCGTGATCGGATGCGTCGATGGCACGCATATCCGAATACAAGCGCCCAACAAGAACGAGAACAGCTATGTGAATCGTAAAGGTTTCCACTCCATCAATGTCCAAGGCATATGTAACCACGAAGGTAATCGATGTTTTTACTGTCTAGTAAAATCATTCTTACATCTTGGACGACTGTTGCATTTGCAGATAAAAACGTCTTAACTTTCATGTAACACACACTCAACTATACCTATCCCTTCCAGTAAGATTACTCAATAGCAGCATGGGGTAGACAAATTAATTAAGTGATCAAGGTCATCTACACTGAATAGACTTGAAAATTTTGTCACATTCACAATGATTGGCTGCAGTGAATGTTTCACTAAAATAAAATCCCTTAACAGATTACCTTACATGATATTATTGCTTGCCTTCATTTCAGGTCTGTTCACTAACATTGTAGCTCGATGGCCAGGAAGTACACATGACAGCCACATGTTCAGGTCCTCAAATATATGTAGCTACATAGAGGAAAATCATCACTCACTGGATGATGGAATTCTCCTCGGGGACAGTGGGTACGCATTACGTCCATTTATGATGACCCCATATAACAACCCAAGCACCCCAGCTCAAGTTGCTTACAATGATGCTCATTGTAAAACAAGGGTAATCATTGAACAAACTTTTGGCCACTGGAAACGTCGCTTTCATGTTCTCCATTCTGAAATTGTATGGCTCCAGAGAAAGTGTGCATTATCATTGGCGCATGTGCTGTTTTGCACAACATTGCAATTTTCCTCAGTGAGCCATTGGAGGATGGAGAAGTTGGTGGGGAAGCAAATGAGGATTATGTGTACTGTGGTCCTAATCAAGGACAAGCTGTCAGAAATCACATTACTCAAACCTAGTTTACCTAGATGCCATCCTTTTAACCAAATGTATCATAAGTAATGTACCAAAGAAAAATGATTGGGTGGAGAATTTTCAGTTTTCCTTGGTTTTTGCTCATTCTAGTTGTTTTATTTTGGGATGTGGAATTGTTTTTTGCAGTTCCAGTCTACATAATTTTTTCCTTCTTAAAATCAGCCTGTGAAGCTTGCAATGGTTCTCCTCCCTAATCAGTTTCACTACAATGCATTACCCACCATCTTTTCCCACATCAAAATTATCTAAAAAATAATATAATTTGCAATATCTGATATGCAAACTGGGGATTTTGTCTGCAATTTGCAACATTATTAATTTTATGGTGAAGATAATTGAAAAATAAATTAGCCACCATACTAAGAATTACTGTAAGTTGACATTTTGAGCATCAAGACTCAACTTTTTCAATGAAGTTTTCATGGTCATGCCAAATTATAAACAATTATTGGATGAGGTTTTTGTGATATTTGGAATAATCAAGGTTGAGGTAAGTGTTATCGGCTGAGGCTGACAACACCAACCAAGACCTTGATTATTTCGGATATCACAAAAAACCGAATCTAATAATTGTTTTATTATACATTGCTTTAAAGCAAATAATGACAAATGCATTATTGCACCGAACACAGTTTATTTTCAACACACTATGTTCTTACTTCGCTGTCCGTGAACTTGACATGATTGCCCTTAGAAATCATGCACTGCGGTCATACGTGAGATGATTACCTGTGACCTTGACATGATTATTTTATAATCTGCAGTTATGACGTCACGGGGGCTGATTTCCAAAACTCACTATATGCTTTCAGCCAATCAGAAAAGAGATAGTGAGTTCAATGTATAATAATTGTTGTAATCTACATGGTTTACAAAAAACAATAAAATTACATTTGTTTTGAGTTCAACACAACAAAGGGACAAGGGGTTATTCCAGCTTCAAAGTGACAGCAGAGTACAACATTTTTGAAAACATTCTTCAATTTAAGTTTAATACAAGTGGTATGACTTAGGGTGCAGAAGTCATTGTTGTTTACTATGTAATTGAAGCAAGAGTTATCATTATACAAAAATACTGCTCTTGCTATTTGTAAAAAGTTGACATTTTATTGTTGTATAAAGACATATGCAATATTAATAAATAACTTAGCCACTCTCATGTTGTTTTATTTACATAATAATTCACTGACTGGTAAGGGCACCTTAAGTATGTTATTTTAACACACAGCCTGCACCTTCCCCCACCCCTGGGTCTTGATACCTGGCAGCCAGGAAGTGTTTTCAAAACACTAGATACCTGGCAGTCTGAAATTATTATAGATCTGAATTTCCATGGAACAACTCATTCAATAATATTCTTCTTAGAATAGACAATATTAGTATATACCACACAAGTGAATAGTGCTTTTCGCACACTCTGATTGGCTAACTCGGAGGTGATTAGCCAGTACTATTCACCTCCGAGCAGCCAACGCGAGAGATTTTAAAATTTTTGACCGCTTGTCACACATAAAATAATGTTTTGGTCCATTAACTATTCAGCTAGTGTGGTATATACTAAAACAATTATTCACCTCAGTGTCGGTGAATAATTGTTAATTATTGTTGATCTTTGTTTAGAAATTTCAAGCGACTTCGAGTATTATTTTGGCTTTGAAGTTGAGGAAATTTTTGAGCTTAGGCTTACTACAAAAACTTGATGTTTTAACACTTACAAAATATTTGCGCTCTGACTCTGGAGTCAACTCTCAAAAATTAAAGACTGTAAATGCTTTAAGAGTACTTGATGTTTGTTTAGAAATGCCACACAATTTTAAATAGTGCTTTGACTTGTAGTGGACCAATTCTCTTAACTTTAGCATACCATAACAGCTGACAGGCACAGTTTTTTAGAAAAAACAATATTTAAATTTCTTTTCGCACTTGCTGACAATGCTTGATCTCTACATAATAATACTAAGGGATTTTCAAACTAATAACGCCCCTACATTGAATTGTTTACATTCCCTTGCCGTGGAAGTACATAGCATGATGAATGTCCACCACAGGTTGCAGACATTGTTGATACATTTGCAGCTCTTCCCTTCTTGGAACTGTTTGCTTAATTAAAAGTTATAAAAGCAGCTCATTCCAGCCAGTAAAATCATAGTGGCTGTCATCTACTGATAAATTATGAAAGAGTGTCTTCCTGGTTATGAGGCACTTGAGCCTGCTGTACTTAGGTACATGATTAATACTTTCACCCTTAAGTAACTTATATACAAGTAGCACAGTGTGATAAACACTGACTCGCCATGTGAGACATTAGGAGTTTGGATCCCCATGGTGACCTCTGATTATTTTTTTCTTCTTCACTGTTTTTCTCTTTTCTGTCAAGAAACCATTTACCAAAGGTAGCATTGGTCAGCATTGATAACAGCCAATACTTCATGGTTTAAAATTTTTGCAGCCGGCTATCTAATTTTATGGACAACGGTGCATGTGAGTATGCTGAAGGTAACAGAATTCATCCACTGCAAAATCAAAATATTATGTACAATTGCTTGACATTTCTGAACAAAATATCAAGTACTCCCAGAGGGTTCGAAACTGTAATTTGTGTGGACTTTGACTCCAGAGTCAGAGCACAAAAAGGCCAACCTCAAACATTTCCTCACCAACAAAACCAAAGTAATACTTGAAATTGCTTAACAATTCTAAAAAAAGATCTGTCAATCTAAGAAGAATTAAATGAGTTATTCCGTGGATTTTCTGTAATAATTTCAGACTGCAGGGAATCTATTTTTGCAAGAAACACTTCCCAGCTGTCACATATCTCTAGAGACACAATGATTTTAATAAGCTTAATATGTTTCGTGATGATAAGATAAATTGTAAAAACTGTATTCAATTTTTATATTGTGAGAGAAATACAGACCTAGCAATCAAAATACAAAAGGCCTAAACAAATTGAATTGAATACGGAAAAATAAAATCCACGAATATGGACAATTTTAAACATCATCATAAGCTTAAGTTCTGTTACAATTGACAAATATGTAAATTTACGAGAGGAAAGATCGGCTAGCCACTATAGGGCTTAAATTGATTGTGGTCAACAAATTACCACAGGTCTCCGTTTCCTTAATATTTGCATATTTTTGCTCCAACAGAGCAATCTCCCATTCAAGTTTCTTCTTATTAAGCTTCAAATTACTCTGCTTTAATAATAAAGCCTTGTACTGCTCTTCCAGCACCATGTCGTGGGTTATTTTCCTCTTTGGGAGCTTTTCGCTTACCTCCTTGATAGGTTTTTCACAGGTAGCGGTGTCTGTGACAACGATGGTCACGGCTTGGTGTTTGTTGAACTCGTTGGGCTGCTCAGCAACAGAATTAGGGTTCTCATCAGCAGAGGCCTCGCTCGACACCACCTCGACGACAAGAGTTTCTGGACCTACGAACCAGCCAGTCTTATTAGATAATGAAGTACCACAATCTGTTGAAACGCAGTGTTTTGAACTGCACTTGACTGCCTTCCTAAAAGGCAGCCATATTTAATTACTTAGAGTTGGCCGCTGGCCGAAGATTGTATCTGAAGCCGAGAAGAGAAGAGTGGGCCGAGGCAGACTTTTCGGCGCCATTTGTTTTCTTGTTTACATGGGATTACATGTCATTCAAAGCTTTTAGTGCGCCCGCATATAGTTTTCCACCATTTCAGACAATAAGAAAGAAACAAAAGTCTAAAGTCCGTCAATTTTCACTTTGCTTTGTGTTTGTTAGCGAAGTATACATTTTATGCAAAGTATGGACATTGGGAGGTATTTATAAACTTACCTGTTTCAAACCCTTGTAACCCAGTAAATGACGGTGTGTCACTGAACATGTTTATTATTTTTAAGCTGGCTTCTGATGGTTTCGGAGGAGCAGGGCCACCACCTGTCTTCTTCTGTTCACTTTTAAAGCAACTGAATTCTCTTTTTGCGTGACTTTGGAGGTTTTTCTACTTGTCTCGTACTTCCTGTGTTGATCTTTCTGTCACACCGACAGCGTTTACCGCCTCCGAGATTTCTTCCCAAATCTTGTTTTTTTTTACATTTGTTACGCTGTTTGTAAATTTACTTTGAAGAATTTCCATATTTTCTTCAAAATTTTCCGTTAAAACGGAAATTTCAGCGGGTGAAAAGTTTGCTTTCCGCACTTTCTTCACTGGGGAAGCCATATTGACAAAAAAAATTTCCAGCAATTTAATGATGTAAACTGGGACAAAATAAATTATAATTAATCAATATAATTCATTTAACGCTTAATCGCGGATTAGTAAATCGACCGAGTAATCTCCCTTTGAACAACCGTTTTTTAACCAACGATTAACTAACCCACGATTAAGAAATTTAATCGACGATTAGGCCTAATCGGCGATTAGTTTAATCGCGGTTTTGAACAACCGGGCCCAGATCTCGGGGATGTGAATCCAATTTCTGGCGAAGATTTTGACGAAAACACACTTTATGAAGAGATGCATCTTCTGTTCAGTGTAAAACATCCTTTAGATGTTTGTTGTCGATCGTTATCAAGGAAGCAGAGTCGTATGAGTTGGTGAAGGTGAGAAAAATCCGTCGTTAACTCTCGAGCTCGCTTCTACGTCCATTTCATTTCAAAGAACACGCAAGTTTCACGAGCTTTTTAAAATTAGTTCGGAAAAGGCACTGAGTAAATGCATGACTAAGGATTGTATTATATATATTTTATGTAATTGTCTGTTTGTCTTTATTAGGGCTATGTTGTGTTTAGTAGCACTTTGTTTAGGCTTAGTCATAAATGTGTCTCCTTGAAAGAATTAAAGTCTTGATCTTAAAGAATCAAACTTTGCAGTCTTTTTTAACTAAAGTGGTGGAACTTTAAATTGATGTTGATTGACCTCCTAATTCTCAAATTTGCATTTTGATGTCTCAGTTTACCATTGATTCCCAGACATTCCCAGCAATTCCAAACGCGATTTCTGTTTAGTCTTGGAATTTTTGGGAATTCCTAGGAATTCCAAGTTATTCCCAACTGGATAAGTAAACATTCCCAGATATTCTAAGAAATTCCTAGCCGTTGGCTTTATCCTAATTTGCATGACTTGGAATTGTTTGGAATTCCTAGGAATTCCTAGGAATTCCAAGTTTTCTGGGAATCCATTTCGCAAGGGATAGGGGTTGGATTAGTTAACTACAATTGTATAGCAACTAATTGTATAAATTTATGCAATACCTGAGTGCCACTTGATCAGAAGTACCTATTGTAATTAAAAAAATAAAGAACAAAAAAAAAAACAGTATTGTTGTTCAAAGGAAAATTCACCATTTTCTCATTTTGTTCTAGGTACTATCTCTGAGGAAGTTGCAATGGAAAATAATGCTCTCAACATTGTTGGAATGGTGAGATATTTCTATTTTTATTTAATATTAATTTATAAAATTTATTTATTCTTAAGTTTCACCATTTTTGTAAAATCTCAAGAGAGTGTACATTTCACAGTCAGGTACGTGATTGTACATTTATCTTTATACTAATATATGTAGCCTGTTTAGAAAGCAAAATTTATGAGTAAATCTCTTCATAGGTTGGCTCAATTGACAATGATTTCTGTGGCACTGACATGACTATTGGTGCGGACTCAGCTCTCCACAGAATCTTCGAAGCAGTAGATGCAATCACAACAACAGCATCCAGGTACGATTTTTGGTGATTAATTAGTTTCACTTTTTTTATAATTACAAAACTTTCAGGTTGATCAAATGATCTGAATTGGGCCTCCAACTTCTACAGCTACAGTGTGGGTCATGCAATAAGTCTTCAAGTTGGTTCAGCTCCTGCATTCCCTCTCTCTTCCTTTGCAGTTTTGAGTTTAATAGCAGTCTCAGGAAGCAATTAAGATAAATAGTCCATGGACAACCTTTAACAGTCTCAGAAATCAATGAGACCCAAAAAAGGCAGTAAGTGGAGAAAAGAGGTTCTGTTATAAGCATTAAGGATAATACAAGTCTTAAAGTTTGCTCGTTTTCAGGAGTTTGACACTTAAGTGTGACCTTCATTGCCAGTAATGAATCATCCTTTCTTTTTGTTTGTTTTGTTTTAGTCACCAGAGAACATTTGTGTTAGAAGTTATGGGAAGGCATTGTGGGTAAGATATTTTCTCTAGATCTGTCAATTCTTGTAAAAGTTAATTTACTTCAGTCTTTAAAATGCAATGAAATGTTAGGTTCCTTCTCCTAAAATAGCAATTTACATGTAGTACTACATAATTTGTAAAATTGTAATTAGTATAATTGAGATAAATTTATTTATTAAAATTAATAAGGATATGGGCTATGCATTCAGTGTATGTACAGGAATCTCTTTTTTCAATACTTTCTTTAAAGCTCAATTATGGTTCTGCCATCAAGACCTCTGATCTTAGTATTGTTTTCCTCTCAGATATCTGGCTCTTGTTACTGGCTTAGGAGTTGGAGCAGATTATGTAAGTTAACTAACTATGTACTGTGCATAGTAGACTTCATATTAATAATGAAACAACTGCATGTGCCAGGAAACATAGATATTTACATGTAGCACTCAGAACATTGGTGTGCAGTGTGCTACTCTGTCTTCATATTTATTTATTAATTTTATTAATCACTTGAAAATATTTGAGGGATACATATGCATTGTATTTGAAAAACTGGATATCCTTTACTGGAGTGTTACATCATATGTACCTTTTTTTAATGCACACTTAATTATAAAATATTGAGAAGGCACAAAATGAGCATACAAATTCATTCTGTAGCATGTAGTTTATTAAACTGCTTAAATTAAAGCCAACAACATAGCCTTGACATCGATCAGTGATAATCAAAACACCTAGGTAATAGCTGGAGTGTATTGGCTACTAAGGATATAATGAAAAAACGTCTCTTTGTGACCTCTCCATCTCCCTCCAGTCAGAGTACAACTGCACTAAGTATAACTTAATTTACATTTATTTTAGCAGTTTCTATTTTTACCGAAGCATTTGTAATTCCCTTTGATTTTCTGAATAAGCTCAGTTTTAGAAGGCTTTGTCATCCAATGAAAAGAAAGGATCTCCTTTCAATAAGTGAGTGTTATGTCTTGTTCTAATTTGTACATTAACGACTTATTTCTCTGCTGTTTGTGGGTTAGGTGTTCATCCCCGAGTGGCCTGTTAGAGAAGGCTGGGAAGATAGGATGTGTAACCACTTGAAGAAAGTATGTCAAAGGCCTTAATGTTTGTTAAGTTGTTGTGTAAAAGTTTTGCTTGAAAAATTCAGTTGAATTGCAAAGTGTACTGGATTGATCATTAAATAAAATAATGCTTTTTTGAATACTAATTGCAGAGGAATCAGTGGAGTGCACTTTGATCTTTAAAAGGTCCTTGTTCATGTACATTGTAGATCCCTGGAAATCTGCATCTTTAAGTTAATAGTTTGAAGATCTTATGATCTGAGTACTCTGACAGTCTCTGTAATAGCCTCTTCCAGGCTCTCAGATATTTGGGGCAAGCGAGGAGTGAAACATGACGATAGTGCTGAATGAAGTCTGTCCTGTCTGTGACACTATAATATTTTTTTGCAAGCTTTAATACATGTATATGTTTTAATGTTTTCTGTTGTCAGCACCAAAGTTGTTCTTTATGCTGCTTGTATTACTGCATGCGTGATTGTGATACAGTTCAGCAAGAGCATTAAATTTAAAGATATTCCAGTGCATGTGAGACTTTTCATGACAATTTGCGCAAGAAATCCGAGAACGATTTGCATTAGTTGGCAGATTCACATTCTGATGGTGAAAACCCCCTGCTTAATTTTCTTCTTTCCTTGTCATGTGCTCGCTCCAAATATCTGAGAGCCTGGAACAGGCTAGCTCTAAGGATCACTTTGTTAATATCTTCCATGTTTGCTAACCCTCTCACCTTTTACTGTCTACAATGTGGTGGTCATTACTATCAAATTTAAGTTAAATGTGCAACATTCGACTGCCACATTTAGATTTTCCACCTTCTCATTTATATTGTTGCAAGAAACAGTTTGAGCCAGTCTATCGTGCAGCTGGAAGCTATAATGTACAACCCTACACATGCCTTTGTTTTTGCTGTAGGTGAGGGACAGTGGTCGTCGTTTGTGCATCGTCATTGTTGCTGAAGGAGCTCAGGATGATGCTGGGAACCCTGTGACCTCAAATCAGATTCGGGAGGTGAAAGGATAGTAAATAATAATAAATTGTTGTCATTACACGGGAAGCCCCATGCTATTTTAAATAGCCAGTCAGAATTACAGCAGATGATGACATTGCAGCCAGGGCACAAGGGAGCTACGTTTTATACAATCAAACTAACTGCGACTTAACTCTGAGCAAAAAAAAAAGTGGCTCTGACTTACACTAGGGTTCTTAAAAGAACCATCAATAGACCGTTCAGTGCAGTGTCATACTACAAGTAAGGACTCTTCGAAGAAAATTGGGAGGGAAAAGTAGTATTCATACAGCTCTCCTTCTCACACATGGCCTGTCACAGTTCATCTGGAAAATTTAATGAGCACTATTTACACAGTTTGGCCACGGTTTGATGACAAAACAAACAAACAAAGAAACAAACAGTTTTTAGGGGTGCAGTAACATGGAACAGTCTTTGAGTGGAGGCTAAGCAGGCCACTAATTTAAATAGTTTTTATTCCGCTATTGTACATTTAGTAATTTCTTAACTTAGTTTAGCACTTATTATAGGATTTTTTAACAATGTCTGTAATTTTTAAGTCTTAGCTTTTAAGTACTAGGTTTAATGCACACGGCTATGGTGGCCTAGAACTGCCATAAGGATTTTTGGTGTTTTTTTTTTTTTTTTTTTTTATCTCTTTCTTTTATATTTTATTTTATTTTACTTATTTGTTTATTTCATTTGAGTCGTTTGATTTGATTTGATTTCATTTTCAAAAACAATTTTTTTTATGAAAATGAAATTAAAGCAAATAAAAACGCTTTGTCTAAAATGAAATTAAAATGAAAGTAAAGTCAATTGAAAAAAATTAAATTAAAAGCAAATGAAAAAATTTATCACCGTGGCCTAAAACTGCCATAGACCAAGATGCCTTGGGGGCGGCTTGTGCTTCCAAGATGGCGGCGGCAAGGATAAGGAAGGATACTTGGAAAGAGGACTTAAAGTTGAGAGAAAAGCTGAAAGATTATGTGACAGTAGGTGTTCACCGCGAGGAGATTTTAGATTTTATGTTAAGAGATTTCGATTGGTATGCTTGGAGCATAAGAACTTTAGAGAGGCGTCTTCGATACTTCGATATAAGATCGACGTGTCTAGATACCCAGCAGCCGGGAACTGATTTAAAAAAACTAGATACGCGGCAGCCAGAAATTTTGACCAATTTTCTCGAAACAGCTCGTTTAATATAAAATTTTTTACGTTGTTTGTAACTCAGAGGAACATTTCTATAGAGGATATCTGGCAAGACTATAGACTCTTTATAATTTTACATAGAAATTGAGTAGACTCAGCAGATGCTGAGAAAGTACAGTGAGAATTTCCGACTGCAGGCATCTTGTATTTTGAAACAGTTGAAAGCCATGCTCATGAGTGAAGATTCCAAAGAATATGCTTTGTGTGAGCACGAAATTTTCATACACTAAAATACCAAAACTTCCTTAAGAATCGCTTGGGATTTATGCTAACGAACATGAAATGCTCTGGGGAGGTTTGGACAACACATTTTGTCGATATTTCCCGAGAGCTCATCAGTCACGTCACGCTCGGTGTGTCAGAACTTGAATATTTTTGAAGTGTCGAAACTATGAAGATTTCACTCTATGCCCCAGGCTTGACAGTTGCCGCTACTTCAAGCCCAAAGCAGTGTTTGAAATCACTTGAGTTTTCTAAACAACTTCCTGATGTTTTTACAAAAATTAAATGAGATATTTCGAGCATATTGGACGTGAATTTCCGACTGCCGGGCATCTAGTATTTTAAAAACCGTACCCGTGAGTCAAGATTCTAAAGAATATGCTTAATGCAAGCTCGGAGAATTTGTTCACAACAATACTAAACCTTTATTTAGAATCGCTTGGCATTTCTGAACAAACACTAAATACTCTAGTGCATGAGGTTTCGTTGATAATTTCTGCAGATATTCATTGGCAGTGTGTCTGCCACTTGAGTATTTTCTAAGTGTCGAAAACATTGAGATTTCACTCTATGTCCAAGCTCGACAGTCGCTTCTACTTTTAACCCAAGGCAATATTGGCAATCGCTTGAGATTTCTTAACAAATATCTTATGTTCTTAGAGGAATTAAACGAGCTGTTTCGAGAAAATTGGTCAAAATTTCTGACTTCCGGGTATCTAGTTGTTTGAAATCAGTTCCCGGCTGACGGGTATCTAGACTCGTCGATCTTCGGCGCCGCCATCTTGGAAGTACAAGCCGCCCCAAGGCATCTTGGTCTATGGCAGTTTTAGGCCACGGTGATAAAATTTTCATTTGCTTTTAATTTAATTTGTTTTCAATTGACTTTACTTTCATATTAATTTCATTTTAGACAAAGCGTTTTTATTTGCTTTAATTTCATTTTCATAAGAAATTGTTTTTGAAAATGAAATAAAATCAAATCAAACGAATGAAATGAAATAAAACAAAAACGATAAACTGAATATTAAGTAAAATAAAATAAAATATAAAAGAAAAAGATAAAACACACCAAAAATCCTTATGGCAGTTCTAGGCCACCATACACGGCTCTTTAGAAGACCACTTTTTAGTGATAAGGATCCCGTGAGTAAATAAAGTTATTATTATTATTATTATTTCTTGTGCCCCAGGCTTGGCCCTTCAAAATGTAACTTTTTAACAGCAACTGGCAGACCCTTGAGCAGGGTTGGTGCAGTGGTGAGAGCACTTGCCTTCCACCAATGTGTCCCAGGTTCGATTCCTGGACTCGGTGTCATAAGTGGGCTGAGTTTGTTGCTCTGAGAGGTTTTTCTCCCGGTACTCCAGTTTTCCCCTCTCTCCCAAAACCAACATTTGATTTGATTTAATTTATTATGTCTGATTTTATTTATTATGTGTTACTGACTCTTCCTTGATGGTCTTTAATAACTTGTTAACATGTACACACAGTACAGTAGGAGTAGTTGCATATGATTAACATTTTTAATTTCTTTTGTAAAAAAAACTTCTTTTTATTGTCAGTATAATTTTTTTTATCACTCTTTTGGATTATGCTCATTATGTATTTATCAAGTTATTATTGATAATAATACAAAAAGGGTGCTGTTGAAATCCTTAACTTGCTCAAGCTCCTATTAAGTTATTTCAATCTAAATGATTACTTAAAGTCACAGATTAGCATACTCGTAGTTTTAAACTAAAATAGGTTATTAATAAGTTCTTTGTTTATCAGCTCATCAAAACAAGACTTCAACATGACACAAGAGTTACCATTCTTGGACATGTCCAGAGAGGAGGAGCTCCCTCAGCATTTGACAGAATCTTGGTGGGTAAATCAGTCTTGCAACTAATAAAAGCTATTGTAAGACACTGATCTATTTAGCAAGTTTGTGGCCTTGCAAAAGGTTTCCTTTCAAATTGACGCCAAATTGTTGGAAATAATTACTAGTTTCCAAAATAACACATTTAACCCATTGACTACCGGCTGTTTTTACATTTTCGGAGTGATTTTCCACCTATAAACGATGAATAGCAATTCGTGACTCTTTATTTGAACTACCAGAGAAAAGTGGTGCTGTCCTAAGCTACTGGAGGCTCAAGGTTTCTGAAAACGTCATTTTGACGTAGCTATTTTTTATCCGTGAAGTGACAACAATGGCCCAAGTTTGGTTTGCTTGCGATTTCTGCTAAATTTACAGCCATTTTTCATCTTTAGCGGCTGCCTGATGAGCATCATTAAGCGTGACGGTAGCTAAGAGTCCACTTTCTCAAAGAATCAAGCAAGACGATGTACTTTGTTGTTGAATTTGGCTTGTTACTCGACGAACTGGGAATTTGGCCGGTCGAACACTTAGTACCTTTGGGACTCGACTATTGATGAATTTCTCGACCTACCGCCACATATTTTGGAATTTCTGAGTACTGAAGATGACCACAAGCAGGAATTTTTAGCAGTAGGTCGGAGTGGCTGTAGACTGTAGGCTGTGTATGTGAAAGAATTGGGAGAAGGAACGGGTGCTGTCAAAAATTCTCGTCATTTCCCAGCATGCAATGTGGTCTAGATGTTGAAAATGGCTGAAAGGCCCGAATGCACTGGAACAAAAGACTGTATCTACGCTCGGGAGAAGAATATCAACAAAAAAAGTCATTTCTAAGCTAGAAAAAGGACTGAATTTCATTATGATGGTTGAAGTTTGGTTTTTCGGCGATGATTTCCTTAAAAAACATGAAGGCAAAAAGGGGCATTTTTGTCGTCTCTCTTTGACATTAAAAACGGTCAGTTTCGTTCTTGTCCAACCTCGAAAGGCCATATTTGGTCAAAATCGCTATGTTGCTTGCATTTATTGGATATCCAAATTTAAAGGGCATTCCATTTCGTGCTCACAACTAACAGTTAAGGCAATATTCGTGTGATTGAGAAAGTTGCAATGTTTTGAAGCATGGGAGTTTTTTATGGCCGGTTTTGGCCAGCACGGGTGCCAATGGGTTAAAGTGCACAAAAAATTGGGCCATATCATTAATTATAAAAGCTGTTTTTCACTTTTAATTTTCCTGGGCACTGCTATTTTTTATTTCGTGACAACAGTTGGCTGCAGCTATTGTCAGGAAACAAATGAATCAGAAAATTCTTTGTGTGAAACAATAGGGCAACTGAAACACATCATGAAATCAAAAATGGTCACACCCGGGAAATATAAAAGCGACGATATCAATTAATTATTTTGTTCACTAAAACGTTTTAAAACGAAATTTGGAATCTAGTAATTATTTAAAACAATATTTATTTTAATAGCAACAATTTGTTGTAAGAGTGTACAGCTGAGTACAGTGTATATCAGTCAGTATAGCGGAAGATGAGAGGGAACAGGAAGCTTTTGGGCCACAAAGGGGATAAAATTAGTTGAAGCAGCAAGGAAATTAGACATACAAGTGAGAGCTACCCAAATGGACAGGAGAAGGGTTCTGTCAAGATTCCCTTTTCATAAATGAACTGTCAATATTATTATTAAGTTGTGATTACCAGGGCTGTCACTAATCCTTGAAGTTTGTGGAGATAAGCAAAAAAAGTCTCCAGGGATTCCAACTGTTATGGCATAGCCAATATGTTGCCTTAATTTCTATCAAAGTAACCTTAAGGGTATCACTCAAAATGTCTGGGAAAAATTCTTGGCCTCTCTCCAGGCCCTCAAAGAAATCCGTAACAGTAGCTAGTGCATGATCTGTATGTTTGATCTACTTCTTGTACTTGCAATGAAATGGGAAATTATATGTTGATTAAATCACCACTGGAGCTTTTTAAAAACGGTTTGTCACTTGTGTCTTTATACAGTCCTGCCGCATGGGTGCTGAAGCAGCTCTTGCCGTCCTCGATGCCAAATCTGAAACTGCACCCTGTGTTATCTGTCTTGATGGTAACAAGATCACAAAGAGAGCCTTAATGGATTGTGTAGAGAAGGTATGTTAAATGTTGGTAAAACAGTGGGCGAAGAAGACAATTTCTATGCTGTGAGAAAAAGAAAAACCCTGTTGACTTGGTTATGCCGTGGAAACATTTGAAACTCCTACCTTAATTTTCTTCAAGATTTGCCTAAGATGTAATGCAGACTGAAAATGATTACATAGTAATTTTGATAGTAATGTTTGTCAGAATTCAGAGTGCGAGGAAGTATCAAAGTGAAAGTTTGTTTGTTTGTTTGTTTTCGGAAAGTTTGGAGACAAATTGGAAATTTTTTTCACGGGGGTGGGATTAGAAATCAGGATATTTTTCGGATATTTTAGACTACATTTTTCAAGGCTTTAAAGTTTTTAATTCATATTTTTCTCATTCTGTAACTAAACACGTAATTCAGTCTTCGGACTGCGATGTGTTTTTATAATAAACGATTTACGATTTACGAATAACATAGGGTATCGCGCTGACTTTGATTTTGTACATTTGTCATTCAACAGACCCTGACTGTAAAGGAGGCTACAAAGAAAAAAGATTTTGAGAAAGTGGTCGAACTAAGAGGAAGGTCAGTTACTAACTAGGCTCACTTGTAACTATTGCATGTCTATTGTTGAGTTCTCAGATGCAACATATAGTGCACAATTAGAGCGCTTTTCAATTGATTGGCGTAAAACCAAAACCAAAGCAATTACTCTGACCAATCACAACAGAAGTAAGCACGCAGTGCAATGAGCCAATCAGAATATGAGGCAATTACACCCAGCCGGCACCATGCACAGGAAAATGTTTGGTTTTGCTTCTCATTGGTTGAAAAAGTGGCGCGAGTTTTGCTGCCCAATCACAGAGCGAAGCTATGCAAAACCAAAGCAAACACAATTTACTTTCGTTGCTCAATTAAAAACCACTCTATGCTGTACAACAAAGGAATAATGTGATACGGTAATTGTGATTTTAAGATAAATTTACGTATACAGGTGCTTTTTGAATTTATTAGAATGTTAACTTATTTTTTGTTAAATTTTGTTTTAGAACTTTCCAGAGAAACATTGAAATCTTCAAAGTGCTCAGAAAAGTTGAACCTCCTGTTTCCAGTCAATGTGATGTGTCTGGCACGTGTAAAGTATGTCATTATACTAATGTTCTGTAATTCTCTTGAAGCAAATATACCCAAGCAGTCATTTCAGACTTCATACTTTTCCTTTTCCTTTTAATTTGGCATGTTAATTTGTGCAGGTCACACACAATGTCCAATGAATTCCAGCTTATTGTCTTCATTCCAGTTTTGTCTGCTTTTTTTGTTAGGGGGGGGGTAGCTACCATTGAATTCAGATTTACTCACTCGCGCATTTTAATTTACTGGAATTTGCCAATTTGTTTTCGTAACGTGTTGTATCTTCTAAAAGCCCTAGAGTTCCTGAAACAGTACACTGTTGAAACAAAAACAACGTGTTACATCGGCCCAAGGATTCGTCTGCTCCAGCAGTTTTCACCATTACTTGAATTGCATGAAATTAGTTTAGCACTGTTGTATATGGGAGAGAAGTTGTGAGTCATAAAGTGATCTATTTGTTTCTGTTATTTATTTCAGTCTGGCTGCTCGTTAGCCGTGATCAATATTGGCGCACCCGCGGGGGGTATGAGCACTGCAGTACGCGCGTTTGTGCGATCCGCTCTGTACCAGGGCCACTCGGTATTAGGCATCAGGGATGGGATTGATGGACTCCTGCAAGACAAGGTAAGGCCTGTTTTGTGTCTTGGTTAAAACATTTCTCAGTTTAACACACCCCGAAATTCATCTTCACGTTCCGCTTTGTTTTACTGGGGCAATCGCTGTACGTCGTCAAAACCTGTCAGTTGTGCTATTTTTCGAGGTTGCATAGAGGTGCTGGCAACGTTTTCTAAGGAGGCGCTCGCACTTGGGTACAACAACGTTCAAGGGCAAAATGGTGGTGTAATAATCAATGTCTAGTCTTCTAGTTGGCCATCAAGCCTCCTAATCGGGGACACTGTAAAATGTGCGTGCGAGAGAGATCAGACCACAGCACCGAGAACTGCGTCCCCTACTCTTTTCGATCAGTGTGTGGGTTCTTTTATGTCGCCTTCTAGAGAGTCGAGGTAAAGAAGACAAGGCCAATGGCTTCTCGACGCAATCATTTGAACTGAAATAGATATTGAGCACACACGACCAGCATGATCTAACCAGATATTTTAAGAGCCTGGTTTGTGGTCCGGTCTGGGGTTTGAGCCCGCGACCTCCCGCTCAGCAGTCTGGTGCTCTACCAACTGAGCCAACCAGGCGACGGTTGACTCAGTTGGTAGAATATATTTAGGACAATCTTGATTTACCTTATTTCACAGGTTGAATTATTGGGATGGCTGCATGTAGATGGCTGGGCTGGAATTGGAGGCTCCATGCTTGGAACTACGCGGTAAAATAGCCGAAATACTTACAATACTTAAGCTTTCTTAACTAAGATAGAAGGCAGTATACATGTATTTTTACAGTACGTTACAGATAATATTTCGGTTACGGAATAATTCCTCAGATGGTTTGCTTCTCAGGACGTTGCCGTCCAAGGACTTGAAGAAAGTTGCAGATCAGTTCTCCAAACACAGCATCCAGGGCCTGCTCATTGTAGGCGGCTTTGAGGTTAGACTAGCGACTAGAGCGGTCTCAATAGCAAGAGAGCAAGAAAGCATCGAAAGTAAATTGCGGTTGCTTTAGTTTTGCGTTGCTGCGCTCTGTGATATGGCCAGCAAAACTCGCGCCACTTTTTCAACCAATGAGAAGCGAAACCAAAACCAATCGTGACTTGCACGCGCATATTTTCCCGCGCTTTGCGCCGGTTACAAGTAATTGCTTTGAATTCTGATTGGCGCATCTGCACGTGCGTTTTACATTTTGGTACATTTCTCTTTGCCGTCCTCTGCAAAACAACAACGTGAAATGACCAAATTTTATGTTTTGTGGAGAACTTGTGCGCGTGATGATAAATGTTCTTTCTTTTCCCCTACTTTAATTCCGTTCGTACTAATTTAGTCCCTCCATATTTCGCTAGCTATTTCCAAGTTAAGACGGAATCCACCAGAAGTTCGAGTAACAAGTGGACAAAAACCTTGTACCAAGATTATTTTCATCGTATTGCAAACTTCTGTACGACTGTTTTAAATATCTTCTCAAAAAAAATCATTTCTAGCAACACCAAACGTCGAAAACGAATGTTGAAGTAATGTATGAAACACTTGAAAGTACTGGTGAAATGAAACTGATGGTGAAATTTTGCCTGTGTTTGCACAAGTTCTCTAAACTTTGAAATTTATTTTCTCTCGTTCCAATAGACCGACATCACATTTCTGATGAACGATAGATTTTGCCCGTCCAGACTCGTCATCAGGATGAGTTCTAGCTCCCATTGGATTAAGATCCTTTGTGTTTGCTCGTTTTGTGGACGAGGTTGGACGGGCAAATCTATTGTTCATAACAAGCGTGATATTAGTCTATGGGAAATTGTTTTCGGTGTTATTTCAGGCAAAATTAAAATTATTCTGGTACCAGATTTTTGTCCACTAAAACCTGAAATTGCTCGATTTCCTAGCGGATTTCGTCTTAAACAAATTGGAATAATCGCGAAAGAGTTACAATCGGGAGAAATAATATTAGGAAATGACGTTTTCGTTGCCGTCGGCGTCGTCGTTGCTAAAGCTCCCTATTGGTTAGCCACACGCGCCAAAACCAATGGTAATTTTCCCGCGCTTGATGCCGGCAATATGCGAATGCTTCGGATTCTGATTGGTTCATTGCACTGTTCGCGTCTTTTGTGGTTGGCCAGGGTGATCACTATGGTTCTCCTTGACGACACGTAATTGAAAATCGCTCTAATAAAGTGTTTTGCATTAGGGATACCACAGTCTATTGCAACTGGCTGAGGCACGTGAGAGGTTTGCAGCATTCCGCATCCCTATGCTGATCATACCGGCTACAATCAGCAACAATGTGCCTGGTACAGACCTCAGCCTGGGTACGGACACTGCTCTTAATGTTATAACTGAGGTAAGTTACGTGATGACGCTGACGATGGCAATGACGATGATGATGATAATGATGAACTTTACGAAAATTTTGGAATATTTTCGAGTTCTTTGAAGGTGGAACCACTTTGTAAAGCCTAATAAGCATCGTCACAGAAAGGTACCCCTACTGGGTAGTCCTGTACCCAGTAAAAGCTATAGTAAATAGTACTGCTCTGTAGCTTTCACTGTCACGTCTCAAAGTTGTTGGTATAGGCTCAGTCTCCAGCCGAGACATCCACGGCTGGAGACTGAGCCTGTTGTTGGTAGTACCCCATGACACTCAAAAACTTGGTACGGTTTTGATGGCGTATTGTTGGCAGCTGTAGTTTCAGCTTCCAATAACTCCCGACAACACCCAACACTGTGTTCAAACGCACCCAACCGATGTCGGATGATATTGGCCCAACAATGTTGGATGATGTTGGCCCAGCACTGTTTGACGATGTTGGCCCAACAATGTTGGATGATATTGGCCCAACAATGTTAGATGATATTGGCCCAACAATGTTTGACGATGTTGGCCCAGCAAAGTTGGATGATGTTGCTCCAGCAATGTTGGATGATATTGGCCCAACAGTGTTGGATGATATTGGCCCAACAATGTTGGATGATATTTGCCCAACAATGTTGAATGATATTGGCCAACATTGGCCCAGCAATGTTGGGAGCGTTCGTATTGGCCTCAAGCGTTTCGTAATCAGCGATCTTGTAGTTCTTAATTGTGGCTTTTCGTTTCCCTGCAGATGTGCGATCGTATCAAGCAGTCTGCCAGTAGTGCCAATAGGCGAGTGTTTGTTGTGGAGTGCATGGGAGGCTACTGTGGGTACCTAGCAACCATGAGTGCCTTGGCTGGAGGTGCTGATGCAGCCTACCTGTTTGAAGACAAACTGACACTGGATCATTTAAAGGTGCGCATACTGACCCCAGAACAGGGGTCATTTGATCAAACTCGTGGGTTTCCAACCAGTCTCGTTCCCATTTCTTCCCCTTTTCGTTACGGTAGTGGTGGGAGACCTGGTTACGACATTGAAGTATTAGTCATGATCACAGGGTGAACACAATGGGATCGTCTGATTAGCAACACGTCTTCTGTTAGTCGAATTAACATCACGGGATTTAGAGAAAATTTAGTTGGATCGGCGGATTGTGTTTTAAAGAACATGGACAAAATATGATTTACGTTTTGCTGAGGTGAGCCTCAGATGAGTACTAATGGTTGAATTTTCTTTCTTTAAAACAGACAAATATCGAGCATTTGATAAATAAGATGAGAGGTTCTGTTAGGAGAGGACTGCTGATAAGGTATTTTTAATTACAAATTCAATTATTCAATCAATCAGTTATCAATCTTTGAAATGCGTCTTCGGTTGCTTTGTTATTGGCTCCAATAGTTGCTCGGTGTAATTTTTGACCGCAAGCCTTAGAGTGGTTTTTCAATTGAGCTTTGCTCTGTGATTGGTCAACAAGAGTGAGAAGCAAAACCAGAACAAATCGTGACTTGCTCATACACATTTTCCCGCGCTCGGCCCTGGTCATATGTACCTGTCATCCACACGCATTTCCCGCGCTCGGCCCTGGTCACATGTACTTGTCATCCACACGCATTTTCCCACGCTTGGCCCAGGTCACATGTACTTGTCGTCCACACGCATTTTCCCGCGCTTGGCCCTGGTCACGTGTACTTGTCATCCACCAGATATTCACTGAGGTAGATGATGTGGTCTGATCAATAAGTTATGCCAGAGGTTTCGCATGGCAAGATGCTCGCAACACTCGGATCGAGGTCATTCTCTTCTGCTGCTCCAAATCTCTGGAGCAACCTGATAAACTGAGGTTTTGGCAATGCCAGACTGCCTCACCACAACACACCTCTTTGCGCCGACTTTGCGCCGTGGTTGGAGGATCTCAACCTCGTCCACAGAGAGGAGAGAACCTGGGAACGGGATTGAGAGGTTCTGACCAACGACCGAGTGTGGACTGGTTTTGACTTCCGCAGGAACTCATCTTTCAGTGTTTTAGCAATTATCTGTAAATACGTATGACATATTCATTTCATCTTTCAACAGAAACGAGAATTGTAGCGACAACTACACCACCGACTTCATTGCCGCGCTGTATCGAGAGGAAGGCGAAGGACTGTTTACCGTCAGAACCAACGTGTTAGGTCACGTGCAACAGGTAACAGGCTCAAACCGATGACGACATTTTGGACAGCGGTAGATGGTGACAACAATCAAATCTCTTACAGTGGCAATTTCCGGTAGCAGTTTTAGCGATTAACTCCAAATAATGTTAAGTTCTAAACGACAAAATATAAACAAATGATTGAAACAGTTCCTCAGGAAAATAGCAGCAAAGCAGAAAAGCACCAATAGACTACAGTTAGAAACATTTTGTGAAACGTGGTAAAAAGCTCCGCAGAAAAGTACTCCCCAGAAGCTTTAATTTGAATGGTCACACTTACGAATTTTGTCCATAGATTCAAAAACCACCTTTTGCTGCTTAATAAACAGCTCCACTGGAAAGTACTGCTATGTGGCTTTTATTTGAATGGCCGCACTTTGAAATTTCATCCATTGACTCAAAAGTCAGAACCACCTTGTGCAGGGTAATATACAACACCGTAGGAAGGTACTGCTCAGTACTTAGCTTTCGTTTAAATGGTCACACTTTAGGATTTCATCCACAGACTCAAAAGTTAGAACCACCTTGTACAGCATAATAAACACCACCACAGGAACGTACTGCTCCGTAGCTTTCATCTGAACGATCACACTTTCTAAAGCAAGGATTTCATCCACAGACCCAAAGAGTTAGAGCCATCTTAAGAAACAGCTCCAATGAATAGTACTGTTATGCAGCTTTTATTCGAACGGTCCCAATTAGGAATTTCATTCTTAGAAAAAGTTAGAACCACCTTGTACAGCATATTAATCACTCGGCACCACAGGAAAGTACTGCAAAGTAGCTTTCATTTGAATGGTCACTCTTTAAGATTAAATCCACAGACTCAAAAGTGAGAATCACCTTGTACAGCATGATAAACAACACCACAGGAAAGTACTGCTCAGTAGCTTTCATTTGAATGGTCACAGTTTAGGATTTCATCCACAGACTCAAAAGCTGGAACCACCTTGTACAGCATAATAAACAGCACCACAGGAAAGTACTGCTCAGTAGCTTTCATTTGGATGATCACACTTTAGGATCTCCTTGTGATTACACTAATCTGGAGATGGTACATTCGCAAGCTGTCAGTATACTGAACAAACTTGTTTGCATTTGTCAGGGTGGATCGCCGTCTCCTTTTGACCGAATTCAGGGCACCAGGCAGGCCACACTAGCTGTAAACTGGCTTACGGAAAAGATTGAACAGAATAGGAGTTTTGAAGGTGAACACAAAGTAATCGATTAATATGGCTCTAGCGGAGGGTGCTGAATTCATTTCAAGGGCCTTCCCAGGAAACATTAGGGTTATCCCAGGGCCATTGGTTTTGTTATTCCGGCGTGGATTGGTCAAAATTGCTCAAAATATTTTATTTGTCTTCCTCTTGAAAATTCCTCTCAGAGCACAGAGAAGAAAATATTGAGTGATTTGTCCAATAGAGACGAAGCGATGGTAAAGTTTAAGTAACTTTCTAAAATACATCGGAAGAACTTCAAATAACTGGCTGTTCTTTCAAGAGTTAATTAGTCTGATTACAGGCAGTAATTTGTGTTTATCCGGTCGCCATATTGGGCGATATAGTGGAGGATTTGGGACGATATCGTCCAATCAGGCGACTGGATTTACCGGACTCTCGCGCTTGAAAACACAAATTACCGCCTGCAAGCACAGCTCAAGATTGTCAAAACCGGTTCCCGTGTATTTGTGGAGTAATTTCCAGCAATACTGTACCGTTATTTCAACATTTCCTTGGCTCTTCAAACAAACGCTGTAAGCAGGCGACGTCAGTTTCTCTGAAGTCTGGTTTTCTCTCACCAACTTACATGGAGAGGGGCTTATCTTACTTTTGTAAGGGAACAGTGTAAAGATAGAGTGATTGTCGTTTAACCTTTGGTGTTCACAACTTGATTCACCTGCTGCTAGTTTACCTACAAAGAACACCTTAACATGGAACTAGAAAATTACCTGTTAGCAATATTTTCAGGAAATGAGTGACGTATTCGTTGAACCAATCAAAAGCCGCGCGGGTTTGTGTCTGTTCAGTCGCTAAACCAATCAAATTGTTAGTTTCCAGTGCGTTTGGGGCTCATCACTTCAAGGTCAAAAGAAAATAAATCTGACGTAAATAATATGGAGCTTTAGCAACGAGGACGGCAACGGCAACGAGAACGCTACAAAGCAATTGGTTTAATGAGCAAGAACCGAATGGCTCTGCACGTGCGTTTTAGCCTGCATACAGGGTCTTCATTTGGGCAATTCAGAGGTTTTTTGCTTCGATTTTGCTTTTGAATTGCACGTGGTCAAGATTTTGCTTTCCTATCGAAAGCAAAATCAAGTTAAAAGAAACCTCTCTTAATTAATTGCCCAAATGAAGAGCCTGTATGGTTTTCTCGAGAACGTGAGCGCATGGCTGTAAGTCTTTCTTCTTTTCCTTACTTTGACGCCTTTCGTAGTAATTAAGTTCCTGAGAAGTTCGCCAACATTTCCAAGTTAAATTGGAATAATCGCGAAAGCGTTACAAAAGGAGAAGTTAGATTTTGAGACGACAGTTTGGTTTGCCGTCGTCGTCATTGCTAAAGCGTCCTCGTTAATGTAAAGATAAACCTGCGTGAAAAAATATTTAAGGAAGTCAAGATACACCTGGTGAACGGAGAAGTTAATTTCTCTTTCAGGAATTGTGGAAACTTCCTCCCCGGACACAGCTTGTCTTCTGGGAATAAAGAAAGCTGATAACCCCTTCACGCCTGTCCAAGAACTCAAACTCGTCACAGACTTTAAGTAAGCCAATGTTGTTTTGGTTTTACGTCTACGAACGACTCGGAGATAACGTATTTCTCAGGCTGTAAACCGACAATTGGAGCCACAAGGCTTCTTGACAAAGACAGTGGCATATTCGTATCGCGAGTTTTCGCTCTTCACTGCGCAAATTTTGAAGAATTAAGCGACTTTCGAAAGATGAAGGTCGCACCTTTTTTAACATCAGAAATCGCAAGTAAAACAAAACTCCAACATGACTCCATGTTTGTTTCTGTATTTATCGTTGCAGTTAAGCAAGCGCAATTCTAAAGAATTTTCTGGTGCAATTTTATACTCGATCCCAGGCCTTTCCAGAGCCGGTCGTTTCTCGACCGTTGGTCTGCATGCAAAGCGAAAGGAAGCAGAAATTTTCTATTTTGTTAATTCAGTGGTTGCTGTCAATTCCTTTTCTCTTCACGTTTCTTCCCCGAGATTTCTTTATCGCACTCCGAAACACGCCATGAACGATTTCTTGCAGCATTTGAAATCATTCGTTTTAAGTTGCTGTCTTTTTTTCAGCCTTTAATCCACGTAAGATGCCACGCAAAAATTCCATCAACTTAAGGCTCACAACATCTGAGTTGTTTGGGTTATCGTAAGATTGTTAAGGAGGGGAAATGATAGTGAATATAGAGAGAACAAGATAAAGATGCTAAGATGATTTAACAAAAGACGAACACTAAACAGTTTGCTACCACCCTGATTTGTTCCATCTGGGTCAGTGGAATGTGGCTGTGTATGTCTCTTCCCCCCCCCCCCCCTCCCCACCTAACTACTTCACACAATCACTCCCAGTTTCTTGAATATCCAGCTTTATCACCTTCGCGTAAATCAGACAGCAGTGCTTCACTAGTTTCGCACTATTGAACCTTTCTTGTCACAAAAACTTTTCACCTAGAATAATTTCCATTTTTTTTAAACAGGCATCGTGTTCCCACAACCCAGTGGTGGATAGAGCTATGCAAACTTCAAAAAATCCTGGCCAGATATCACCAGCACTTCGAGTATCACCGAGAGGACGAAACAGCGTAACACGTGATGCGTGCGTGAAGTGTTTTAGGTTATCACGTTATCTGTACAGGTTGCGTATGTGATTTGGCCCAAGGAACAGACGAAGAAGATCTTATATTCAGCTCTTATATTCTTCTAGTTTGATTGTTGTCGAACGTGATTACACAGTCTAACGTTCGTATGGAGTAAATGTGCGCTTAGGAAGGGTTCAATGTGAGCTGAAAGCGAATTCTTTCTGGTGGTTCGTCTCAATAACTGTTCAGAGTACAATGCAAGACTTCCCAGCAAATGACTTGAGGAGGTTCGTACTGGCTGATATTATAATTTTTTATTACGAATCTCAAGCATCGACGACGGTAACGGCAACGAAAATATCACTCCAAAATATAACTTCGCGTTATTGCAACTTTTTCGCGATATTTGCAACTTGTTCAACTTGTAAAATGCGGGCGAACTATCCACGAATTAAATTACTGTGACTGGCGTTGAAGAATAGAGAGAGAAAGAAACGATTACTTTCATGCGCTCACGTTCTCCACTAAACTTTAAATTCTGTCATTTCACTTGTTGTTTTGCAGAGGACGGCAAAGCAATGTGTTTTTGCTCATTGAACCTATTGGTTTGTGGCGTCCTCGTTGCCGTTGCCGTAGTAGTTGCTAAAGCTCCCTATTGTGTAACCTCGCTGCGGAAGGTTATGAATCAGATCTCTGTGTAGTATGTTGTGATACCTGCTCGCTCTGTAATTGAGCATCGAAAATAAATTGCGCTTGCTGTAGTTTCACATTGCTTCGGTCTGTGATTGGTTCGCAAAACGCGTGCCACTTTTTTATATAGACCCCTCTAACCAACGAGAACCAATCGTGGCTCAGTGCACGGGCAAATTTTCCCGCGCTTAACGCAGGCTACGTGCAATTGCTTCGAATTGTGATTTGCTTATTGCGCTGTTTGTGCCTGTTGTGATTGGTGAGAGTAATTGCTTTGGTTTTGGTTTTGTTTTTGGTTTTACGACGCAAGTAAAATCCGATCTATAGTATACACAAAGTGGAAACAAGGATGTAAAATATATGAATATGATTGTGTGCGAATAAAGTATTAAAACACGATTATCAGTTAAAAACCGTGTGGAGGATTGTTACGAATTTTTGCGCAGTCTAGCCAGCTAAAATTTTAATCGCACATTAATTTGTGAGGTATCCTTGTCACCCCAGCCACATCCCACAAGCTTTACATTAGTACTGCTTGTCTGATTCATATGTGGGCACTTGAGCTTGAGCATTGGTTATACCGTGCTGATGAGGCGTAACAAGGCCGAAACAGGTGTCCATGGCTGCTAATGCTTGGAAATGCCCCCTACCATGTGGCCTTAGTGCCCAAAGGAGTGACTTTTAAGGCTTACCCAGATCACATTAATTTGTGAGGTATCCTTACATTTACATAAATGTTTAATCGGTATAAGATTCAAAATGGAATCCTGCGTGGCAGGCGTTAGTCTCCCTCACAGCCGCTTTTTTGGGCTGTCACGCAACGCTCGTTGCGTGACAGCCCTAAAAAGTGGTTGCGAGGGAGACTAGGCAGGCGTAGAAAGGGGACAGAGAGGATAGAAGGGGGAGGGACAGAGGAACGAAGAACAACAAGACTGCTAGGCTCGTTATATTAGCACATATTTTATTTTCGCGTTTGGAATAATCGATCGCTTATCCACGGTTATTTTTGGACTGGTGAGGGTTGCTTCACCATTTGGTGTGGATGGGAATAGTTGAGTGGGAAATGAGAAGACCGTAGGAAAGATGGAGGAGAGAGGAATCGGCTATTTATCAAGTGACGTTTGAGTTGAGTTTGATAATGTATTTACGAAGAACCGGGAAAAATAAAGATTTTAAGGTGGCTTTACAAAAGACGAACACTAAACAGTTTGCTCATACCCTGAAGTGTCCCCGCTGGGTCAGTGGACTATGGGTGTGTATGTCTCCCCGAACCTCCGCCATCCCGCCGCCCCCCCCCCCCCCCCCCCAACTACCATAGAGTGACGAGTTAGTTTGAGTTAACATTTTTGCTAAGTAGTGTTCAGTATAAGTCACCGGGAAGAAAAGAAAACGCCGTTTTTATTTCTGTTCAAAGTTGTATTTGCGTAGAGGTTTGTAAAAAAAAAACACTCAGACTCCGATAAGCGCGGCGAAACCCAAAATTAAGATACACAGAATAATTCTTGGTTTTCAGTCACGCAAGTGAAAAAATCATCAACCATTCGGTAGATAAAGTCAAGAAATTGAGATATTGTAGAATAGACCTTTTTCATAATGGCGGACGATTTTAATTATTCTTTTGTATATGTGTTAATTAGCCCTACTAACGTCACTTTAATGAAAAAATTCTATTGAATTTTGTACATGCTGACGAGGCTAGTAGGGCTCATTATCATAAGAATAAAAGAATAATTTGTCGGGCGCCATTATGAAAAGGGTCTATAGCAATAAATAAACAACATGCTCAAGTCTCAGGGCTGTAGTGCGATATATCACGTACTCGAGTTATTCGGCAAAATGTACATCTCAAAATTATAGAGTTTAGTATGGACACGCCATGCTAGTGTCCTTCTGAGGGGCACAAATATGGCGGCCGGAAACGAGTGAAAACATTTACTTTGGCTATCTCAAAGGCTCTCTTCTCTCTTTTGAGCTTGCAAACATTCACATAGACGCTTCTCTTGTCATGTTGGCTTTGCAGGCTTACAAAACACACGGTGAATCGATGTTTTTAGAAATATATCTGCTTGCATGTTTTCAGCTTGGTAGCGTGCTTTGTTTTGAAAAAAGAGCAATTTGAATTTTAGATTTCTTTACACACGCAATGAAAACGTAAAGCTAGTGGGATGTGGCTGGAGTGACAAGGATACTTCACAAGTTAATGTGATCAAGTAAGCTGAAGCCACTGTAAGGGCACTAAGGCCACAAGGTAGCGGGCATTACCCCTAAAATCTACCAAAGCAAAGATCGAGCCCAAGCATTAGCAGGGTCCGTGTGGTTTTCGTCCATTTGATTTTCATCCAGTATTAAAAATTGAAAATCAAAATCAATTTCCGATCACCTTCCAGTCATTCCATTTTTAACAAAATTGAAAAGGGAAAACTCAAAATTCAAATCAATAGTTTTGATTGTCGAATTAAAGAAAAATCACTGTCGAGATCTGTTTTTAATTTTCGTCGTTTTCTAACGAAACAAAAAATAAAAACGACTTTCCTTTTTTCGATTTTCTTATTTTCCGTCCAAATCAAAAACGAAAATTGCCACCATTATTCTAAAAATCTATTGTTAGAAAAATCGAATCCCTCGTACTCGAGATCTTTCTCTCATTGAATGAATATAGAACACACCGCTCACGTGTGAAAAACTGGAAATCAATATCCCCATTTCAATTTTGGTCTTCCATGAAAATCAAAAATTGAATACCGTACAAAAACACCTTGCAGGGGAGGGGAGCGTACACTGCCGACATTGTTAGGCTCGGTTGCTAAGTAAACAAAGATGGCGGCCGACGAAAGGGGTTTACCTCGGTGTAAGAACCTGTGAAGTTTTTCTTTGTTTTATCGCTATTATTTTCCTAGGCAGTATTGTTTGGGCTTCTTTGTTTTCTTTGTTTTACGTCACTCGTGAGAGTCACAGGTTCTTACACCGAGGATGAGCCGACGAAAGCCGTAAAATTCCTTATGAAATCGGTGCGAAGAAAAGTGCTTCGGTTGGTACAAGTTCAAACCTTTGCCGGATGCGCATACCTACAGGATCAGACTGCAGGGATATGCACTCACGCAGGGATATACGCTCACAAGAATCTTCACTCTCGAAGGAGGTGGGCCCACCAGGAAGAAGAAGAGACTTTAATATATACGGAATAAATGTCAAGAATGACCGAATTGGTGAGCAAGTGATGCCCTTCTTCTGTACTTCCAAGTACTTCATGCGATAAGCTTGAGGTCCTGGCCTACCGTAAGCGTAAGGCCATTTCACTTTGTTAAGCTTAAGCTTTAATTAAAATTTTGTAATAGCAAGACCTATCATTGATTAGAGAGGGGGGGGTGGTGGTGCAAATGGGGGAGGGTCATTAAATTTTATGTAACCAAAAAGGGGAGGGTCATCAAAAATTCCAAAGTGGAACTGAACTTTGTACCTCTCCCCTCAACATATAAATTTTGTTTTTTCTTGGGAACCCTGCTTTTTCAAACAACCAAAAAATGGTATGAATTCTGCATAAAGAACTAGAAAGAAAGGTGGAAAAGCTCAAGCACATGAAGTTGGAGGTCATGCAGCCGAAGATCAAAAACAAATCTGAACTTTCACCTAGTGAATAAACCATACTGGATCAGTCCACATAAAGTGTTACAGTCGTGATTATTTACAAATGCAGTCTATTGAGTCTATTATTTATTAACTTGGTTATGTGGAATAAGGGGGGAGGGAGGGGGCTTAAAAGAGATGGGCAGCTTAATAACTTTCTTCCGCTAAAACAGGGGGCTTATTTGAGAGAGGGGGTGTTTAATGGACGATTTATGGTATATTTTTCATGGGGTAAACGATAGGCCTTCCTTTCAAAAGTAATTTTACACCAGATGGCCAAGAGAACAAAATAGGAGCAGCATCATAAAAGTAATTAGGGACCTGTCATTTATTAGAGAGGGGGGGCTGGTGCAATTTTTTTCCCCAGGTGAAATTTTTTTTATGCCCTCCCCCAATTTCCTGCAGAAAAAACTGTAACCATCCCCCTTGTACGCCTGGGGAGGGAGGGTACTCCCTATAATGGCCTATATGGGGAGGCTCCGCTCGAAAGGGGTACCTTTTTCATGGTTCAGGTATATGAAAGGGTAGGGATTTCACAACTTGAAGTATATGAAAGGGAAGGGAAATCTGTCATTTAGGTATTTAAAAGGGCCTTTCATTAAAATATTATGAACACATACCTTATGACTGTACTGTTCCAGTGGAAGGTATATGAAAGGGGTACCATTTGTCAATGCAAGGTATCATCATCATCATCATGCTTTATTTAACGTGGATATACACTTAGCCTGAGAGCTAGTTTACAGGTATTTCACCTAATAACTTTTGAAAACCTAACAACTAAACGCTAATAACACAATTCATCAGATAAAATCAAAAATTAAATACTGATTAAAACTAATTAAAACTATTATTACAATAGTACTGCCACAGTCAAAATTACTATTAAAAAACTAATGTTACAAATTTACTAATCCCCGAAACTTAACTATCTTATTTTGTTTACTATTTCATTGGTGCCTACTTTTATTCTAAAGTCAGTATCATTTGATAGTTCATTCCATTTCTTGGCTGCAAGAAATGGAATATGAAAGGGGTACCTTTTCTGTCAAAAATGGTATATAAAAGAGTAAGGGGCTGGACCTCAGGGCAGAGCCTCCATGTGTAAAATGTTTTTAGTGCCCCCCCTCCCCCCCCCCCCCCCCGGGCTTGTATGACCCAAAACTGTTATGACCCTCCCCACACTAAAAGATATGACAGGGATTATTGAACAAGATCAACTTTTACCTTGTGCAGTTCATAATAGAAAGTGTGTTGCTGTAGATCACAGAAATAGAACAAAAGGAAGAGCAAAATTGGAAACAACAGAGATAAAGTCAAATTTTAAACTGCTTCATCAGCTTTTGTCAGCAGACTTAAAAGACAGATGTTATTGACAATGTGAATGTAGAATCTCTTGCAAGCTTTTCAGTTAGACAGGTCAGGTGGCTGACAAAAATGGCACAGAATGGTCACTTGACAGAAAGAGCCATTATGCACATGTCATCGGCTTCCCCATGGGGTCGACCCCTGGGCCAACCAAGGGGATTGTAAAATCAGTCAAGCAAACTTGAGGAATTTCCCCAGGGGTCGGGGAATCTCTCAAGACAAAGTCCCCTGGGTGGGGTGTCTCTCACCTTAAAATACCCATGACATCCTTTTCAAACTTGTGAATTCCCCACCCCCTAATCTTTGATCGTAACACAATGTCAAGATTTTCCCCTACCCTTGGGCAAAGAATCCCATCCATCTCCTTGTATTTCCCCACATATCTCCCTGGTATGCCCAGGGGTCAACCCCACAGGGAAGCCAATGACATGTGCATTACAACAGCACAAGACTATCAGTAGAAGGTTTTATGGAAGAAAGTGAGCAAGAACTGGATACAGATGAAAGTCTCTCTGGGAAGATAGTGACAGCTTGGTGACTAAACCTTAAATATTGTGATGCTCCATTGAGGGGTGTAATGTGGGCTTGATTAATTTACACTTTGCCATTAATATGTGTGGATTAGTTGGTCCTGACAATTTTCAAGAACGTCTAGATATAAGATGTTTTGTTTGATATGCAAAGACCACTTTATATGCAATAGTTAATGTACATGTAGAGTTGTTGGGTTGTTCAGGTTGATCATTATTAATGCTAACTCTACTCAATGATAGGTCTTGCTATTACAAAATTTTAATTAAAGCTTAAGCTTAACAAAGTGAAATGGCCTTATGCTTACGGTAGGCCAGGACCTCGAGCTTATCGCATGAAGTACTTGGAAGTACAGAAGAAGGGCATCACTTGCTCACCAATTCGGTCATTCTTGACATTTATTCCGTATATATTAAAGTCTCTTCTTCTTCCTAGTGGGCCCACCTCCTTCGAGAGTGAAGATTCTTGTGAGCGTATATCCCTGCGTGAGTGCATATCCCTGCAGTCTGATCCTGTAGGTATGCGCATCCGGCAAAGGTTTGAACTTGTACCAACCGAAGCACTTTTCTTCGCACCGATTTCATAAGGAATTTTACGGCTTTTGTCGGCCGCCATCTTTGTTTACTTAGCAACCGAGCCTAGCAATGTCGGCAGTGTACCCTCCCCTCCCCTGCAAGGTGTTTTTGTCCGGTATTCAATTTTTGATTTTCATGGAAGACCAAAATTGAAATGGGGTTTTGATTTCCAGTTTCTCACACGTGAGCGGTGTGTTCTATATTCATTCAATAAGAGAAAGATCTAGATTACGAGGGATTCAATTTTTCTAACAATAGATTTTTAGAATAATGGTGGCAATTTTCGTTTACAATTTAGATGGAAAATAAGAAAATCGAAAAAAGGAAAGTCGTTTTTATTTTTTGTTTCGTTAGAAAACAACGAAAATTAAAAACAGATCTCGACAGTGATTTTTCTTTAATTCGACAATCAAAAATATTAATTTCAATTTTGAGTTTTCTTTTTTTAATTTTGTTAAAAATGGAATGAATGGTAGTTGTACAGAAATTGATTTTGATTTTCAATTTTCAATACTGAATGAAAATCAAATGGACGAAAACCACACGGACCTGTGTGGTTTTCGTCCATTTGATTTTCATACAGTATTAAAAATTGAAAATCAAAATCAATTTCCGTGCACCTTCCAGTCATTCCATTTTTAACAAAATTGAAAAGGGAAAAATAAAAATTGAAATCAATAGTTTTGAGTGACAAATTAAAGAAAAATCACTGTCGAGACCTGTATTTAATTTTCGTCGTTTTCTAACGAAACAAAAACTAAAAACGACTTTCCTTTTTTCGATTTTCTTATTTTCCGTCTAAATCAAAAACGAAAATTGCCACCATTATTCTGAAAATCTATTGTTATAAAAATTGAATCCCTCGTACTCTAGATCTTTCTCTCATTGAATGAATATAGAACACACCGCTCGCGTGTGGGAAACTGGAAATCAAAATCCCCAGTTCAATTTTGGTCTTCGATGAAAATCAAAAATTGAATACCGGACAAAAACACCTTGCAGGGGAGGGCAGGGAGGGTACACTGCCGACATTGTTAGGCTCGGTTGCTAAGTAAACAAAGATGGCGGCCGACGAAATCCGTAAAATTCCTTATGAAATCGGTGCGAAGAAAAATGCTTCGGTTGGTACAAGTTCAAACCTTTGCCGGATGCACATACCTACGGGATCAGACTGCAGGGATATACACTCACGCAGGGATATACGCTCACAGGAATCTTCACTATCCAAGGAGGTGGGCCCACCAGGAAGAAGAAGAGACTTAAAAATATACGGAATAAATGTCAAGAATGACCGAATTGGTGATCAAGTGATGTCCTTCTTCCGTACTTCCAAGTACTTCATGCGACAAGCTTGAGGTCCTGGCCTACCATAAGCATAAGGTCATTTCACTTTGTTAAAGTGCAACTAACCCCAAAATATTTTTTTCGCTTAAATAAATCTTTACACCAGTTCGAAACACACCGCGCCTTTTTGCGCCTTTTTAAACCAAATCTTGTCTTTTTATAGGCTGTAAAAGTTACGAATCATCTGTCCCACGACCGAGCTAGTAAGGGGCATGGGTCTATTCCTTACATGACGTCACAAACCGATTTCCATCGCATTAAGTCTTTGTAAACATGCATGCAAAGCAGTTTTTGACGTCATGTAAGGAATAGACCCATGCCCCTTACTAGCTCGGTCGTGGGACAGATGATTCGTAACTTTTACAGCCTATAAAAAGACAAGATTTGGTTAAAAAAGGCGCGGTGTGTTTCGAACTGGTGTAAAGATTTATTTAAGCGAAAAAAATATTTTGGGGTTAGTTGCACTTTAAAGATCTAATTTTGTTTACAATTTCATTGGTGCCTACTTTTATTCTAATGTCAGTGTCATTTGATAGTTCATTCCATTTCTTGGCTGCAAGAAATGGAATATGAAAGGGGTACCTTTTCTGTCAAAAACGGTATACAAAAGGGTAAGAGGTTGGACCGCGGGGCAGAGCCTCCCTGTGTAAAATGTTTTTAGTGCCCCCCCCCCCACCCCCTGGGCTTGTATGACCCAAAATTGTTATGACCCTCCCCACGTTAAAAGATATGACAGGATTATTGAACAAGATCAACTTTTACCTTGTGCAGTTCATAATAGAAAGAGTGTTACTGTAGATCACAGAAATAGGACAAAAGGAAGAGCAAAAATAGGAAACAACAGAGATAAAGTCAAAATTTTAAACTGCTTCATCAGCTTTTGTCAGCAGGATTAAATTCAGATGTTATTGACAATGTGAATGTAGAATCTCTTGCAAGCCTTTCAGTTAGACAGGCCAGGTGGCTGACAAAAATGGTTGAGAATGGTCACTTGACAGAAAGAGCCATTATGCACGTGTCATCGGCTTCCCCGTGGGGTCGACCCCTGGGCAACCAGGGGGATTGTAAAATCAGTCAAGCAAACTTGAGGAATTCCCCGAGGGGGTTGGGGAATCTCTCAAGACAAAGTCCCCTGGGTGGGGTGTCTCTCACCTGAAAATCCCTGTGACATCCTTTTCAAACTTGTGAATTCCCCCACCCCCTAATCTTTGATAGTAAAACAATGCCAAGATTTTCCCCTACCCTTGGGCAAAGAATCCCATCCATCTCCCTGTATTCCCCCACATATCTCCCTAGTATGCCTGGGGTCAACCCACAGGGCAGCCAATGACATGTGCATTACAACAGCACAAGACTATCAGTAGAAGGTTTTATGGAAGAAAGGATGCAGATGAAAGTCTCTCTGGGGAAGATAGTGAAGGCTTGGTGACTAAACCTTAAATATTGTGATGCTCCATTGAGGGGTGTAATGTGGGCTTGATTAATTTACACTTTCCAACATTAATATGTGTGGATTAGTTGGTCCTAACAGAAAATCTTCAAGAACGTTTAGATATAAGATGTTTTGTTTGATATGTAAAGACCACTTTCTATGCAATAGTTAACATACATGTATGGTTATTGGGTTTTCAGGTTGATCATTATTAAAGTTTAAACTACTGCTAACTCTAATCAATGATAGGTCTTGCTATTACAAAATTTTGATTAAAGCTTAAGCTTAACAAAGTGAAAATGGCCTCACGCTTACAGTAGGCCAGGACTTCAAGCTTATCGCATGAAGAACTTGGAAGTACGGAAGGACATCACTTGCTCACCAATTCGGTCATTCTTGACATTTATTCCGTATATATTAAAGTCTCTTCTTCTTCCTTGTGGGCCCACCTCCTTTGAGATGGAAGATTCTTGTGAGCGTATGTCCCTGCAGTCTGATCCTGTAGGTATGTGCATCGGCAAAGGTTTGAACTTGTACCAACCGAAGCACTTTTCTTCGCACCGATTTCATAAGGAATTTTACGGCTTTCGTCGGCCGCCATCTTTGTTTACTTAGCAACCGAGCCTAACAATGTCGGCAGTGTCCTCCTCTCCCCTGCAAGGTGTTTTTGTCCGGTATTCAATTTTTGATTTTCATCGAAGACCAAAATTGAAATGGGGATTTTGATTTCCAGTTTCTCACACGTGAGCGGTGTGTTCTATATTCATTCAATGAGAAAAAGATGTAGAGTACGAGGGATTCAATTTTTCTAACAATAGATTTTCAGAATAATGGTGGCAAGTTTCGTTTTCGAATTAGACGGAAAATAAGAAAATCGAAAAAAGGAAAGTCGTTTTTATTTTTTGTTTCGTTAGAAAACGAGGAAAATTAAAAACAGATCTGGACAGTGATTTTTCTTTAATTCGACAATCAAAACTATTGATTTCAATTTTGATCTTTCCTTTTCAATTTTGTTAAAAATGGAATGAATGGAAGGTGCACGAAAATTGATTTTGATTTTCAATTTTTAATACTGGATAAAAATCAAATGGACGAAAACCACACGGACCATACTTCAGCCTGAGCATTAGCTATGCCATGCTGATGGGGCTGTTGAATTTTAGTTTTTTATGACGTCATGTGAAAAACCAAGAATAACTGAACGCAAAACGCGTTATCATCATCGTTATCATTTCTGTCTGCCTTTCTCCCAGTGTTTCACGGTTAACCTCGTAATGTATTCAAAATGGCGGCGGGAGCGATTATTATACATACAAACATCAATATCCAATATATTTGACGGGGACAGAGAAACAAGCTTCGTCATGGCGGACAACATACCGAGAAATCTCAAGTCTGCTAGGCTCCTTGCGTTAGCACATATCGTCACTGGAACACTGCTGTTCGTGTTTGGAATCGTCGATCGTATTCACGGTTATTTTTGGACTGGTCATGGTTATTTCGGCATTTGGTGTGGAATATGGGTAGGTTTATTTTATACGCAGCATCAGCTTCATTATAGAACTTTTTCCTGTTTTAATAGTAGTTGTCTTTTTTGTTATCATTTCGCAACTTTGCTACGTATTTGCTGTCATAATGTTTATAGGCTCAGATGCTATACGATGAAACATTTTCGTCCAACACGATCGATGTTTCTGGGACGCGTTACTACGAAAATGTTTGATCGTTTATCCCGGGGTTTAGCCAGGACTTTACAACTGTTCTGTCGCCTGAAAAGAAAAATCAGCCAATATTCACTGAAGTACATAAGTCGACTTTGAATTTTAAAAGTTGCAATTTGCAAGCGTGTTGTTCATTGCCAAAAGAAGATTTTCGGTTTTCATGTATCATGTGTGCAGTTTTGCATCGATCTGTCCAAAGCTTGCGGCTTCCTATACTTTGCTGAGCTCAGCGAATAATAATCGTTACGATATTTTTGTGCCGGTGATCCGAAATCGCGCGGAATATCGCCTGATACTTAGGGCCTTTTTATATGAGGTTTTCCAGCCCGGTTAGGTGGGCTGGCCAGTGCTTTACCGTGCTGGGTCCGTGTGGTTTTCGTCCATTTGATTTTCATCCAACATTAAGAATTTAAAATTAAAATCAATTTCCCTGCACCTTCCATTCATTCCATTTTTAACAAAATTAGAAAAGGAAAAATCAAAATTGAAATCAATAGTTTTGATTGTCGAATTAAAGAAAAATCACTGTCCAGATCTGTTTTTAATTTTCCTCGTTTTCTAACGAAACAAAAAATAAAAACGACTTTCCTTTTTTCGATTTTCTTATTTTCCGTCTAATTCGAAAACGAAACTTGCCACCATTATTCTAAAAATCTATTGTTAGAAAAATTGAATCCCTCGTACTCTACATCTTTTTCTCATTGAATGAATATAGAACACACCGCTCACGTGTGAGAAACTGGAAATCAAAATCCCCATTTCAATTTTGGTCTTCGATGAAAATCAAAAATTGAATACCGGACAAAAACACCTTGCAGGGGAGGGGAGGACACTGCCGACATTGTTTGGCTCGGTTGCTAATTAAACAAAGATAGCGGCCGACGAAATCCGTAAAATTCCTTATGAAATCGGTGCGAAGAAAAGTGCTTCGGTTGGTACAAGTTCAAACCTTTGCCGGATGCACATACCTACAGGATCAGACTGCAGGGATATACACTCACGCAGGGACATACGCTCACAAGAATCTTCAATCTCAAAGGAGGTGGGCCCACCAGGAAGAAGAAGAGACTTTCATATATACGGAATAAATGTCAAGAATGACCGAATTGGTGATCAAGTGATGTCCTTCCGTACTTCCAAGTTCTTCATGCGATAAGCTTGAGGTCCTGGCCTACCGTAAGCGGAAGGCCATTTCACTTTGTTAAGCTTAAGCTTTAATTAAAATTTTGTAATAGCAAGACCTATCATTGATTAGAGAGAGAGAGAGAGAGGGTGCAAATGGGGAGAGGGTCATTAAATTTTATGTAACCAAAAAGGGGAGGGTCACCAACCAACTGAACTTTGTACCTCTTCCCTCAACATATTAATTTTGTTTTTTTCTTGGGAACCTTGCTTTTTCAAACAACCAAAAGATGGTATGAATTCTCCATAAAGAACTAGAAAGCAAGGTGGAAAAGCTCAAGCACATGAAGTTGGAGGTCATGCAGCCGAAGATCAAACACAAATCTGAACATTCAGCTAGTGAATAAACCGTACTAGATCAGTCACATAAAGTGTTACAGTCGTGATTAATTACAAATGCAGTCTATTGAGTCTATTATTTATTAACTTGGTTATGTGGAATAAGGGGGGAGAGGAGGGGGCTTAAAAGAGATTGGCAGCTTAATAACTTTCTTCCTCTGAAATGGGGGGTTTATTTGAGAAGGGGGTGTTAAATGGAGGATTTATGGTATATTTTTCATGGGGCAAACGATCAGCCTTCCTTTCGAAAGTAATTTTAAACCAGATGGTCAAGATAACAAAATAGGAGCAGCATCATAAAAGTAATTAGGGACCTGTCATTTATTAGAGAGGGGAGGGCTGGTGCAATTTTTTTCCCCAGGTGAATTTTTTTTTATGCCCTTCCCCAATTTCCTACAGAAGAAACTGTAACCCTCCCCCTTGTATGCCAGGGTAGGGGGGTACTCTCTATAATGGCCTATATGGGAGGCTCCGCCCGAAAGGGGTACCTTTTTCATGCTTCAGGTATATGAAAGGGTAGGGATTTCACGACTTAAAGTATATAAAAGGGTAGGGAAATCTGTCATTTAGGTATTTAAAAGGGCCTTTCATTAAAATATTCTGAACACATACCTTATGACTGTACTGTTCCAGTGGAAGGTATATGAAAGGGGTACCATTTGTCAATGCAAAGTATCATCATCATCACCATGCTTTATTTAACGTGGATATACACTTAGCCTGAGAGCTAGTTAACAGGTATTCCACCTAATAATCTATGAAAACCTAACAACTAAACAATGCTATTAACACAATTCATCAGATAAAATCAAAAATTAAATACTGATTAAAACTATTTAAAACTATCATTACAATAGTACCACCACACTCAAAATACTATTAAAAAACTATTGTTACAAATTTACTAATCCCCGAAACTTAACGATCTAATTTTGTTTACTATTTCATTGGTGCCTACTTTTATTCTAATGTCAGTGTCATTTGATAGTTCATTCCATTTCTTGGCTGCAAGAAATGGAATACGAAAGGGGTACCTTTTCTGTCAAAAATGGTATATAAAAGGGTAAGAGATTGGACCTTGGGGCAGAGCCTCCCCGTGTAAAATGTTTTTAGTGTCCCCCCCCCCCCCCCCCAGGGCTTGTATGACCCAAAATTGTTATGACCCTCCCCACCATAAAAGATATGACAGGGATTATTGAACAAGATCAAATTTTAAATTGTGTAGTTCATAGTAGAAAGAGTGTTGCTGTAGATCACAGAAATAGAACAAAAGGAAGAGCAAAATAGGAAACAACAGAGATAAAGTCAAAATTTTAAACTGCTTCATCAGCTTTTGTCAGCAGACTTAAATTCAGATGTTATTGACAATGTGAATGTAGAATCTCTTACAAGCCTTTCAGTTAGACAGGTCAGCTGGCTGACAAAAATGGCACAGGATGGTCACTTGACAGAAAGAGCCATTATGCACATGTCATCGGCTTCCCCGTCCCCCGGGACGACCCCTGGGCCAACCAGAGGGATTGTAAAATCAGTCAAGCAAACTTGAGGAATTCCCCTAGGGGGTTGGGGAATCTCTCAAGACAAAGTCCCCTGGGTGGGGTGGCTCTCACCTGAAAATCCCTGTGACATCCTTTTCAAACTTGTGAATTCCCCCACCCCCTAATCTTTGATCGTAAAACAATGCCAAGATTTTCCCCTACCCTTGGGCAAAGAATCTCATCCATCTCCTTGTATTCCCCCACATATCTCCCTGGTATGCCTGGGGTCAACCCCACAGGGCAGCCAATGACATGTGCATTACAACAGCACAAGACTATCAGTAGAAGGTTTTATGGAAGAAAGTGAGCAAGAACTGGATACAGATGAAAGTCTCTCTGGGGAAGATAGTGACAGCTTGGTGACTAAACCTTAAATATTGTGATGCTCCATTGAGGGGTGTAATGTGGGCTTGATTAATTTACACTTTTCCAACATTTAATATGTGTGGATTAGTTGGTCCTAACAGAAAATCTTCAAGAACGTTTAGATATAAGATGTTTTGTTTGATATGTAAAGACCACTTTCTATGCAATAGTTAACATACATGTAAAGGTTATTGGGTTGTTCAGGTTGATCATTATTAAAGTTTAAAATGCTAACTCTAATCAATGATAGGTCTTGCTATTACAAAATTTTGATTAAAGCTCAAGCTAAATAAAGTGAAATGGCCTTACGCTTACAGTAGGCCAGGACCTCAAGCTTATCGCATGAAGAACTTGGAAGTACGGAAGGACATCACTTGCTCACCAATTCGGTCATTCTTGACATTTATTCCGTATATATTAAAGTCTCTTCTTCTTCCTGGTGGGCCCACTTCCTTTGAGATTGAAGATTCTTGTAAGCGTATGTCCCTGCGTGAGTGTATATCCCTGCAGTCTGATCCTGTAGGTATGTGCATCCGGCAAAGGTTTGAACTTGTATCGACCGAAGCACTTTTCTTCGCACCGATTTCATAAGGAATTTTACGGATTTCGTCGGCCGCCATCTTTGTTTACTTAGCAACCGAGCCTAACAATGTCGGCAGTGTCCTCCCCTACCCTGCAAGATGTTTTTGTCCGGTATTCAATTTTTGATTTTCATCGAAGACCAAAATTGAAATGGGGATTTTGATTTCCAGTTTCTCACACGTGAGCGGTGTGTTCTATATTCATTTAATGAGAGAAAGATCTAGAGTACGAGGGATTCAATTTTTCTAACAATAGATTTTTAGAATAATGGTGGCAAGTTTCGTTTTCGAATTAGACGGAAAATAAGAAAATCGAAAAAAGGAAAGTCGTTTTTATTTTTTGTTTCGTTAGAAAACGAGGAAAATTAAAAACAGATCTGGACAGTGATTTTTCTTTAATTCGACAATCAAAACTATTGATTTCAATTTTGATTTTTCCTTTTCTAATTTTGTTAAAAATGGAATGAATGGAAGGTGCAGGGAAATTGATTTTAATTTTAAATTCTTAATGTTGGATGAAAATCAAATGGACGAAAACCACACGGACCGTGCTGGCTCGGCTCATGCCATATTTCTTCTTCAGAAAAGTTTGGTTGTGTTTATATGAGAAGGCAGGCTGTCCCGCCTGCCTATGACGCGCCAAAACGGACAAAAATACTTCTTTGATAGATATAAGACTTCTCCTAAATATATAATACTTGTTTCATATGGATAAAACTCGATGTAGAAATATCCAACTTGTTTCCAAATAAACAAAACATCGTCGATCGTATTCACGGTTATTTTTGGACTGGTCATGGTTATTTCGGCATTTGGTGTGGAATATGGGTAGGTTTATTTTATACGCAGCATCAGCTTCATTATAGAACTTTTTCCTGTTTTAATAGTAGTTGTCTTTTTTTTGTTATCATTTCGCAACTTTGCTACGTATTTGCTGTCATAATGTTTATAGGCTCAGATGCTATACGATGAAACATTTTCGTCCAACACGATCGATGTTTCTGGGACGCGTTACTACGAAAATGTTTGATCGTTTATCCCGGGGTTTAGCCAGGACTTTACAACTGTTCTGTCGCCTGAAAAGAAAAATCAGCCAATATTCACTGAAGTACATAAGTCGACTTTGAATTTTAAAAGTTGCAATTTGCAAGCGTGTTGTTCATTGCCAAAAGAAGATTTTCGGTTTTCATGTATCATGTGTGCAGTTTTGCATCGATCTGTCCAAAGCTTGTGGCTTCCTATACTTTGCTGAGCTCAGCGAATAATAATCGTTACGATATTTTTGTGCCGGTGATCTGAAATCGCGCGGAATATCGCCTGATACTTAGGGCCTTTTTATATGAGGTTTTCCAGCCCGGTTAGGTGGGCTGGCCAGTGCTTTACCGTGCTGGCTCGGCTCATGCCATATTTCTTGTTCATAAAAGTTTGGTTGTGTTTATATGAGAAGGCAGGCTGTCCCGCCTGCCTATGACGCGCCAAAATGGACAAAAATACTTCTTTGATAGATATAAGACTTCTCCTAAATATATAATACTTGTTTCATATGGATAAAACTCGATGTAGAAATATCCAACTTATTTCCAAATAAACAAAACATCTTGTAAATATATAAAACTTCCTTTGAATATTTATACAACTTGAGGCACAAATACAAAACTTGTTTCAAATATTTGACTTGGTTCACACAAATAGGACTTGTCAGCTTGGCGCGCCGCATATATGAAACTTCTTATATGCAAATCGATACCACAGTTAGTATCCAGACCTCTGGAAAATGGGTTTACCTAGAAGATGGAATGTGGAATCCAGAATCCAGAATTCAGAATCCGGAAAAAAGAAGTTTGGTGGAAAATTTTGACAAAGGTTCAAGTTGCTTGGGTAAAAATATGGTCAACAAATTATATGATGACTTAGCCTGAGTTTTGCAGCAATCAAGCCCATGAAGTTTATTCTAGGGCGGCATTTTAATACTTTGGTTTTGCTTTTAATAAACCACCAGATTCCTTTAAAGCACACGGCTTTCAATCACACCACAACAATGCTAATCAATGTATTGTGCATTTTGAACATTTTAAAATCAAATCATTTTAACTAAAAGCGCCTTCTCATTTTTTTGTCGATGAAAAGTGTTAGGCCTGTCCACAAGTTGACGGTAACTTTTTGAACAACTTTCGATTTTCGATCAACCTTTTTGATTTCGAGCAACTTTTTTTCCATTTTCAATGTTTTGTTATTCATTTCAGCTTGATCTTTATAAACAAGAGCTATTTTTTTGCTTATTATTTTGAACGCTACATGACCAAAAACCAGAGAAAAATCGCTTTGCATATTTTGACTTAATTGCGTGTGGGAACGCTTACGCCTGATTGGCCATTGTTTGTTTGGGAACTGTCTCAGTGCGTACATTTCAGGTTGTTGAGTGGCAGTCAATAAAACGAGGAACATGGTCAGAACATGGGACATTCCGGAACATCTCCAAAAGATGAAGAAAAATCAATTTAAAAAAGCTTTAACCCTTTGGCACCTGAACCGCCCAGAACCGCCCGTAAAAAACTCCCATGCTTCAAAACATTGCAACTTTTCCAATCGCACGAATATTGCCATAACTGTTAGTTGTGAGCACGAAATGGAATGTCCTTTAAATTTGGATATCCAATAAATGCAAGAAACGTAGCGATTTGTACTAAATATGGCCTTTTGAGTGTGGACAAGAACGAAACTGACCGTTTTTAACGTCAAAGAGAAACGACAAAAATGCCCCTTTTCGCCTTCATGTTTTTTAAGGAAATCATCGTCGCAAAACCAAAATTCAACCATCATAACGAAATTCAGTCCTTTTTCTAGCTTAGAAATGACTTTTTTTGTTCATATTCTTCTCCGAGCGTAGATACAGCCTTTTGTTCCAGTGCATTCGGGCCTTCCCGACATTTTCAACATCTTGAGCGCATTGCATGCTGGGAACCAACGAGAATTTTTGACAGCACCCATTCCTTCTCCCAATTCTTTCACATATAAACTAAGTCTACAGCCACTCCGACCTACTGCCAAAAATTCCTGCTTGTGGTCATCTTCATTACTCAGAAATTCCAAAGTATGTGGCGGTAGGTCGAGAAATTCATCAATAGTCGAGTCCCAAAGGTACTAAGTGTTCGACCGGCCAAATTCCCAGTTCGTCGAGTAACAAGCCAAATTCAACAACAAAGTACATCACCTTGCTCGATTCTTTGAGAAAGTGGACTCTTAGCTACCGTCACGCTTAATGATGCTCATCAGGCAGCCGCTAAAGATGAAAAATGGCTGTAAACTTAGCAAAAAACCCAAGCAAACCGAACTTCGGCCATTGTGGTTGCTTCACGGATAAAAATAGCTATGTAAAAATGACGTTTTCAGAAACCTTGAGCCTCCAGTGCCTTAGGACAGCACCACTTTTCTCTGGTAGTTCAAATAAAGAGTCACAAATTGTTATTCATCGTTTATAGGTGGAAAATCACTCCGAAAATGTAAAAACCCTAGGAGTCAAAGGGTTAACAAAGAAACATAGAGGTCACGTGACCGGTCCTTTTGACACTATCCAGTGAAAGTCATGGTTGGTGATAGTTTAAATCCAGGGTCAGAGTTAAGATTCTACAGTTAAAACAATTTCTAGGGGGGGTGGATAACTTAGCAGGGCCAGGCTTCACTTAACGTTACCTCCTGGGTTTGCAGTTGGCCAGGTCACGTGACAAGCCACAGTATCAAACTCAATTACCCTAGATGAGATGATCATCGAGTTCTGGCTGTCACTAGTGGCTCCAACTCGACCTCTATTGTCTAGTTTTTAAAATCACCACCCCCTCAAGCTGGCTTTCATGCAACTTCAACCTTGAATCTAAGTACTGGCCATAAAGTAGTACCCTCCCCTCCAGATCTTGCAGCATATGGTTGTTTTCAAATAAAATAGCGTTGATATGTTACTAGCCTCAAAGGCTTTTGTTTAAGTAGCTGAGCAATTAAAAATATCAACATCAAAAAAAAATTGTGTTTTATTTAACCCTTTGGCACCTGAACCGCCCAGAACCGCCGTAAAAAACTCCCATGCTTCAAAACATTGCAACTTTTCCAATCGCACGAATATTGCCATAACTGTTAGTTGTGAGCATGAAATGGAATGTCCTTTAAATTTGGATATCCAATAAATGCAAGAAACGTAGCGATTTGTACTAAATATGGCCTTTTGAGTGTGGACAAGAACGAAACTGACCGTTTTTAACGTCAAAGAGAAACGACAAAAATGCCCCTTTTCGCCTTCATGTTTTTTAAGGAAATCATCGTCGAAAAACCAAAATTCAACCATCATAACGAAATTCAGTCCTTTTTCTAGCTTAGAAATGACTTTTTTTGTTCATATTCTTCTCCCGAGCGTAGATACAGCCTTTTGTTCCAGTGCATTCGGGCCTTCCGACATTTTCAACATCTTGAGCGCATTGCATGCTGGGAACCAACGAGAATTTTTGACAGCACCCATTCCTTCTCCCAATTCTTTCACATATAAACTAAGTCTACAGCCACTCCGACCTACTGCCAAAAATTCCTGCTTGTGGTCATCTTCATTACTCAGAAATTCCAAAGTATGTGGCGGTAGGTCGAGAAATTCATCAATAGTCGAGTCCCAAAGGTACTAAGTGTTCGACCAGCCAAATTCCCAGTTCGTCGAGTAACAAGCCAAATTCAACAACAAAGTACATCACCTTGCTCGATTCTTTGAGAAAGTGGACTCTTAGCTACCGTCACGCTTAATGATGCTCATCAGGCAGCCGCTAAAGATGAAAAATGGCTGTAAACTTAGCAAAAAACCCAAGCAAACCGAACTTCGGCCATTGTGGTTGCTTCACGGATAAAAATAGCTACGTAAAAATGACGTTTTCAGAAACCTTGAGCCTCCAGTGCCTTAGGACAGCACCACTTTTCTCTGGTAGTTCAAATAAAGAGTCACGAATTGTTATTCATCGTTTATAGGTGGAAAATCACTCCGAAAATGTAAAAAACCCTAGGAGTCAAAGGGTTAAATATGCAGAAAAAAGAAAATATAATTTGAGAGATTAATTGGAGAAAAAAAATAGACAAAAAATTATTCATTACAAAAAAAGACATTTATAAATGCCCCACCTGGAAATGATAGCTATGGGGGCTGGGTGAGGATTGTTTTAGAACTTTCGTTTGCTTACAACATTTTCAGAAAGATTCACCTTCATACCGTCTTCTGTCACTGCTCTTTTTTTCGAGGGGCTTTTCAAGAGTCACTCCTTTACTGAAACCTAAGTCAGTATGGTGCCCAATATACCTTGAAACTTTTATATAGGAACCTCGAGCACGTGAAATCTGCTGCTCTCCACTTCTGATCGGTTAAGGATATCTACAACAACTGAGGACTCCGCCAGGCCTACTTTTACAGTAGGCGATAAACATGGTTCATCTGCTGCAAGAAAGATTTTATTCCCAATAGCAATGCTTCTCACTACGTTTTTGCAGCGAGGGTCGCACTGCATGGGCCTGTTTGTTTCTTAAGGTTAAACATGTACGAGGCTAGTGTAAAATCTCACAGGTCAGCTTGTTAAGCTCCATTTAATGATCCTGCATACAGTCTTTCTTAATAGTTATCCCTATATCCCTCCACAGCGACTCAACTGGAAAGAACAAACCAAGTCCCAGACTAAGACTTCAGTCCTGTCACCTACCTCCTTCTGTAAAACATCTATTGTCTTGTTAGGTAATCTTTTAACCCTCTTAGTAATTATTAATTCCAGTTTCTAGATTCCGGATTCCGGATTCCAGATTCCGGATTCCCTGTTTTAGGTAAACCCGTTTTCCAGAGGCCTGGATACTAACTGTGGTATCGATTTGCAATAATCAAAATCAATAAGAAGTTTTATATACGCGGCGCGCCAAGCTGACAAGTCCTACTTGTGTGAACCAAGTCAAATATTTGAAACAAGTTTGTATGTGTGCCTCAAGTTGTATAAATATTCAAAGGAAGTTTTATATATTTACAAGATGTTTTGTTTATTTGGAAACGAGTTGGATATTTCTACATCGAGTTTTATCTATATGAAACAAGTATTATTATATTTAGGAGAAGTCTTATATATATCAAAGAAGTATTGTGTTTATTTGGAAACAAGTTGGATATTTCTACATCGAGTTTTATCTATATGAAACAAGTATTATATATTTAGGAGAAGTCTTATATATATCAAAGAAGTATAATTGTGTTTATTTGGAAACAAGTTGGATATTTCTACATCGAGTTATATCTATATGAAACAAGTATTATATATTTAGGAGAAGTCTTACATATATCTTAGTCTTACATATGTCTTATATATATCAAAGAAGTATTTTTGTCCGTTTGGCATGTCATACCTGCCGGAAACCGAGATTATACACACAACCAAACTCTTATGAAGAAATAAGGCATGAGCCAAGCCAGGCCAATAAAGCAGGCCAGCCCACCTTAGCAGGCTGGAAAACCTCATATAAACAGGTCCTTAGCTGATGAGGCCGTAGGCTGAGTCGGATAAAATCAAGCGATTTCCGCAAGATTGAGCAGGATAATTGTTTTATTTTTCAACACATTAATGACAAAGCACAATTCTCTGTGTTTAATATTGCAATATTAATAATATTAACCAATTGACGTCAGTTTTTTATGTCTCTGTCGCCTTATTGATGACAAATTTTGTCATACAGTAACATTGTCAGAGTGGAAACCACAAGCCAAAGGCGACAATGTTATGACGAAATCATCATCAATTATAAGAGGACAGACACAAAAAACTGCAGACGTCAATTTCTTTTTCACGATTAATTAACAAACGCCAAAATGGTATACTGCCGGTACCGTAAACAGCCATTCAAAGTTACGCGAACATTATCAACAGCTTTTCTCGCTTTCTGATTGGCTATTTACAACAGCTAAGCAACTTCCATTGGCTAAAAAGTTGACAGTTTGACGTGAGGCCTATATGCCTCACATAAGTTAAAATCTTCACCTGCTGCAGAAAGTTGAATCAAAATCTGATCTTGTGGAGATATAAAACGTTTATGTTTAAGTCTGTGCCTTGGCCTAACAGCGTTGAAGACTTTCGTCTGGTTGTTCCTCTGTCATTCCGAGCAAGTTTTTTGTCTAGTTCATGTTAAGAGCACCAGGCAGGAAACTTAACAGAAGATACATCCGGATGTCCAATGAACAGATTATGAGGTTTTCTTTGTTGCTGGTGAAACTTTTGTTAAAACAAGAAGTCTAGTAAATGTTTTTACGATAAAACTGGACTGTTAGAATTGTTATCATGTGTCTATACCGGGAAAAACTTTCACAAACCACTAATATATATAATTATTTAGCCAAGCCTAAAAGCGGAGCTCAGAAAGCATTCTTTTTCTACTGGCATTTACATATAGTGTGCTTGTCATATCACCCATCTGACCTCACTCAAGCTACAGACCCAATGCTGTAAAAAATAGTATAGAAAGGTGATCTGAGCCAGTGCCACAGTGGATTTGGACTCCCCGCATATTTGCATCCTCCAGTCCAGATCTGCTTGTGGATCAGATTTGGACCCCCTAGACGTCTAGAACTGCTAGCAGATATGAACCCCTTTTACGGATTTGGACCCCCACCCCTCCTAAAAACAAGCATTCTATTCAGTAAGGTAATAAAAATTCCTTTGCAAATTGAGTTTGGAGATGTTAAAAAGCAAAAAAAATATATTGAAGTAGGTTATTTAAAAAAAATAATCTTAAATACTTTGTGTAAAAAAGAGCCTGCAATGCTAGTTTGCATCTATAAATTTTTAAAACAAAACATTTCTTAACATCTTAGAGCAATACCTAAGGACAGGTCTGTTTCCCCGTTCAACCGTAGGGTACTTAGTTATGGTTTAGAGCCACTAGAAATTGGTGGAGAAGCCTAGTGAATGCTATTTTGAATCAGTATCCGACATCAGACATATAGTGATTCAGATCATCACCTCATAATGAATGCAATTTCAGTTATCCAAAGCCTTCCATGAGACAGTTGGAAATCAGAAATTGTGTATCCTCTGGATATATGTATGCATCAAAAAAATTATGAAAGAAAGATACATGGAAATCAATAAAAATATTTAGATGATATGCATTAAGGCCAAGATATTTCTTTTGATCAGTTACTTCTTGACCTTACTATCGCAAAAAACTGCTTGCTGACATTAAGCTCATCAATCAATGCACCTACAGTGTTTTCAAAAAGAAATCCAGCTGCTCTTCTGGCCAGCCAAGTGTAAGACTAAGCAACTTGATAATAAAATATTAGGCATTTGGTTGATATCACTATCAAGGTAATTAACAATGTAGTATGAGGATTTAAGGTAATGATTCACCAAAGCAAAAGTGCTGGAAATCCGTGTTAGCAATCTTAACTTGATTTTCTATTTTGCAAGAAAGGTAAGGACTAGTCTCACATTTCTCCACATACATTTGAAATTGCACAACATACTTCATCAAACATCAAAAATCCCATTAAACATTAGTGCCAAATGTCATCCAAACATACCACAAGATTGGTGTGACCAACTATGAATAAAATTAATTGAAAGACTGCATGCAGGAGAAGGAATTCCAAAGGATGTGTACATTAATGAGAAAGAGTTTACTTTAAGTTTAATTTTAAGTTTTAAGTTTAGTAATACTTTGTCATGCGAATACATCTAAGTTGATACAAAAACAAAGTGCATGACTGGAGAATAATTGGGAGAAAGTAAATTCCCATACAAAGAATATTATCTAATACAGTAATAGCCCACGTATAAGAACCTGGGTTTTAAGAACCTGTTAGGCTAAAATTTTCATTTTAAGCCCCCTCCACATAAGAACCTATTAAGGCTAAAATTTTAAGTTAGGTTCTTATCAGTGGGGTTGCTGTAAAAGTGTAAAGGTAGAAACTGCTGAATGAGTTTCTTTGTTATGTTATGTTAAGGACATATACTGTACCTGCAGTGAACTGCCTATAGGCATTTCTCTATGGTACAAGTAAATGATTTATACTGTATTATGAGATGATATTTATAATATATATAGTATATTCAGATAAAATTCATATGAAAATTTAAGAACCTATTTTAAAAACCTTGGTAGCCTAAATTTGCTTTCAGTACCATTTATATAAGAACCTAGTTAGGCTAAATTAGAAAATTCTGGTTCATATATATATACATGGGCTATTACTGTATTACACATTCTAAAAACTAAGTGGTGAAATTTAAACGTGGCCCAAAGGTAACCTAATCAAATTAAATCAAATACTTGTCTCTTACAAGTCACCCCTGCTTTGAGAGTGACACTAAAAATAAAGAAGTAAAATTGAAATACAATCCAAAGCTAACCTAATTAAAATAATTACATACTTGACACTCACAAGCTACATCTGATTTAAAATTGACACAAATAATGTAATAGATAGGACTTAAAACTGCTTAAAGAAGGTGCATGCATGATGTTCGATGGAACACCATTCCAGTCTGGTATGTAGCAATTATAAAAAGAAAAGCTGAAGGCCATATATATATTTAGCCAGGCCAAGCCTAGAATCGGAGTTGCACACTCTCACCGAGCAACTTCGCATGGCTTTATTTGGGCCAGTTTAATTTGTGTCCAAAACAATTGAACAGCAGCAGGGAAAACGAAGAGTTTTCGATAGCAAACGTTTGCAAAAAAAAATACAGACATTCGTGAGTCCTAACTACTTTCAGATGAAAGCGTAACGGAATTCAAAGCGGATAAAAAAAAAACACCACAAGCGAACAAAGTACGATGCGAGTGTTTTGCTGGAAGAAGGAGAAGGTGGAGAAATTAAACAAGACTAGCTTGTAATAATAATAGCTTGTACTCATTAATCTAGAAAAATCGGTATTTATTTTGACATAAATGCCCGTAGAAAAGACAATAAAGGGTAAAAACTGATCGCTAAGAGCAATCAACAGGAATTGACCGCGGCTCAGAAACAACAGAACAACAAACACAAGTATTACAAGAAAACAAAGCACAATACGAATAATATTTCTTCGAAGATTCTTGGAGAAGGTGGAGAAATTAGACAAGTAACAAAAATTGCTTAGCAATTTTGACATAAATGTCCGTAGAAAAGACAAAAAAAAGGTCCACACCTGATCGTTTAGAGCAGTCAACAGGAATCGCTGAAGCAGCAATCACTCGGAACGCAACAGAGCTGAATAATAGCGTCATTTCCCACAAAATCTTTCCTTGGCTGACACAAAACGCTAAAGAGCTTTTATAGTTTTACTGGTACATGTACTTCCCATGTCTTCCGAAGAACCTTCTTCAATTAATGATTCTCAGTGGCAAAGCGTCATCCAGTTAACGAAGAAAGCGCTTGCCAAACCACACCTGCCCAGCATTTCTCTCGCAGACCCGTCCACTATAAAATTTATCGAAGCCAGCCCAGCCAGTCAACCCATTTCGGTGTTTTTAACATCCATACGCTGGTTCTTACTGGTTCAAACAAATTAAGACGACATGTTTATAGACGGCGAAACTTAATATTGTTGTTTACAGGCCGCTTTCGACAAAGATCTCTAAAACGTTTTTCAAATTTTGACAACTTTATGTCAGATTTTGAGACGTGCACATGCACATGCATTTGATCGGCTTTTTTTTTTTACTCGAGCTTTAATGCTTAATTTTACGTGGACTCATTGTGATTACGTGTTATTAAGATAAGGGCAAAAATTTCTTAACGCTGTTGAGGTACCAAGGTCGAAAAACAGTCAGCCAAGCCGAGTAAAAACACTTGTTCGCTTGCAAAGAAAACAACGTAACAAAAAAAAAAACAATTCAACTACTTCTTTGCGTCCAAAACGAGTACAGATGATTGTTATTTATATCCATTCGAGAGAAAAATACAAGTTTCATTCCTGAACAAAAGTAACAACGATTAAACCAAACGTTAAGCTTCTACTTATTTAATTTACCTCACTGTCCTGCGCTGTTTTGTAGAGGTTTCTACCACTTGAAAATACGTAAGCTTCAGTAAAGTAAAAACAAGCATCCACAAAAATAGCAAACGGTTTGTCCAAAGAAAGAGCGTTTTCCACAGAGTTTGAGCTACTCGTTCCTCCCATTAACACAGGTGAACTGTTAAGTGACCTTTCTTAGTGAGATGCAAGATGCCGCGGTAAAGTGAAAGCCCTTGAAGCATTGAATTATACTGTTTTCAACTGCACAATCGATCCAAGTTTGAAGCTTTTCTTGAGAAAAATCGCTCTTCCCTTCATCACTTGAAAAGTCACGTTCCGGAGTATCTTTTGACAAGTTCTTGATTTTAATGCTTTTTACGCGAATTTAAAGACAAACTTCGATCGAAGAAGATGAAGTTGTTTTGCTCAAAATGAAGAAACCAAGTGAATGTGAAATTACGAGCCGCAGAAAGCGCGCGAAAAATTAAGCCTCAATTTGGTTTGGGTGTCCCACACCTGGCTTGAGCCTGTGATCAAATCGAAGGCAAGTACCTGGTCAGCGGTCAACTTAAAAAAAACAGCTGACCTCGATGAGGTCGCGATATGGTCACGTGACACTGGTCAGCGGATACCTTGTTTTGACCTAGGTGTCAATTGGCTATAAGATGGATGTCCAGTATCAAAGATGTACGCTGGGTGGGTGTAAACTGTAAACTAGCTGGTCAGCTGCTGGGCCAGGTGGAGTATGGCCGCCATGTTGGATTATTATGATTATTGTTAGGATATTATTAGTTATTGGGCAACACCACCGTCGTCGTTGTCGTCATCGTCGTCGTCGTCGTGCGCGCCCACGAGCAATACCACTAGCCATTTTTACCACGAGAAAAGCAGTTGACGGGTTTCTATAGGTATGGTGCTCTGCTTGGCGGCCCGCAGGGCCGCCAGAGCTCCGCTATAACATATCTTTTGATTAGAGCCTTTGGACTTAGTGTTTCAAACAATTTCTTGAAAGTTGTCTCCACTTAATTCGGAAACAAGGTTGTTTTTCTTTCAGTTGCTTCATTTTCAGGAGCTTCTACATAAGAGATGACTTCGGCATATGATAATTCTTTTCCCCAGTCAGGGCAGGTGTCATCAACAAAACTAAAAAACAATACATGTATTTAAGTCCTGTGTGTCGCCCTACTCCATCTTGCTACAAATTTTTGCATAAATTTAAATTTCATTTGTCTGTACTCTTATTGATGATAAAAATTAGCCAATCAGCACGTAAGAATTTTGACAGTTATTGTAAAAATAATAATAGCAGAACATGTAGGAGCCAAGCATTTAAGGGCCTGTTTATATCAGGTTTTCAGCCCGGTTTAATGGGTGGGCTGGCCTGCTTTACCAGGCTAGCTCGGCTCATGGCTTATTTTTTCATAAAAATTTTGGTTGTGTTTATATGAGAAGACAGGCTGGCCCGCCTGCTGAAATGTTGGCTCACAAAGATCTTGGCTGGCAGGCCAGTGAACTATACTACCCATCACAGTCCAGTTTCATCAGTAGGGAATGAGCAGCAAGAAATCAAGTCTGATAAATTCACACCACTTGTCAAGGTCATTTAAAGTGTTAGTAGTCTGTACGAGAAGAAGAATTCTGTTTACTATTTTCAAATATCTCTTTTTGTTCCAGAGATGTTCCACTTTTTAAAATATGCAAATTAGCCAAGTGATGACATCATAAACTCAACTGAATTTTGATCAATCTCGTACCCAAAGTCCTCAGGCTCTTTGGCCAGCAGTTAGTCGCCAGGAGCGACTCTGGGATAATGGAAAAAAATCAAATTTTTTGATTGGCCGGCCCGTAACGGCGTCCATTGTTTTACCCTGATTTTCTGGGAAAATGGCGGTCCATTATCCTAGAGTCTCTCCAGGCATCCACACGCTGACCAAACAGCCCGAGGACTCTGGGTATGAGATTGAATTTTGATCAAAATACTGTATATGATGAAAAACTATATATCTCAGCCAATTTGTATCAGAAATGCTTGATTCTTGGCAATACAATTGTACTAGATGTGCTCCATAATATGAGCTTACTAGTTTTGTTACCATGGCAACATACTGGGTTCCAGACCTCCCTGATGTTAAGGGCTTTGCTGGTCACCTTTGGAATTCTATTTTGATATTTGCCAATGGTGCCTCATCTGCATAATCCAGCAAGTTTATAAATATGTTGGGCTGAGTTCATGGCTTTGTTAAATGTTTTATAGTGAGTTGCCATGGGAACCGATTTTTGTTATAGCCGTAGGTGTGTTGCCTGTAGAACTATTAGCCAACCAAGTTTCAATGGTCTCTAGCTCTGCTGCAAATTGACCAATGAAGATAGCTCTATTTGTATACTTGATGTTATATTGGGTTGAGTCTTTGACATCATCAGTCATCTCATTTGTATATTTTACACATTTTTCAAACTTATAATAAATATCTCTGCAACCAATGCAGGTATTTGCAAACAGTAAACAGTGTTTTTGATCTTTCCTGGAATTCTATATAAACCTAGAACTTCAAGGGGTAAAAATTTACAGTAATCATAGACTTTCCAACTCACCATCATGACTTCAATTTCCAATAATTAAAACAATTGAGTTGTAAATACATGGGAAAACTAGGGCTAGATTTGGAAACAAATTTACCCACATACTTAATACCAAATATGTGTCCTGTCTGTTTTAATTTCCTTTGTTTCAAAGTCATTATCTGCATAATACCTTGTGCAAAAACAAAGGAAAATTTTAAACCAAGGATAGGATAACATCAAACCACAACGTATCCATCTGAACATAGGCTTTCCGACAGATGTATCCAGGCAGCCTTTTTGCAGTGGGGCACACATAGCTTCTCCTGCCCCCATGGGATGCTTAGAATTGAAGCAACTTTACTAGGAAAGCTATAAGTTTGGCCCTATTCAAGCCTGCTTTAAATAGTTGTTTTAATAGTGGTGAAAAAGGAAAGGGGAATCACAATCATGAGGTATCAATGATGTAAGTGGCTTGCCATTGCAACTTGGGTAACTTTAGAGTAATTTTAGTAGAAATTACTGATCTTAGAAACAGGACTGAATTGACGTGTCTGACACTAAATGTTTGTTTGGTTATTTGCTTTGTTTTTTTTTTTTTAAGTGGTAAAAACTATTTAAGGCTTTTGTGTGTCATAATTACTCACGTTTTTTATAGATGAAAACACACAAAAAATGATAGGCATTTAAATTTATTTAATGATACAAATGTGTTATTTGTATCACAGATGTGCATCACAGGAGCTCTAGGGATTCCAGCAAGCAGAAGAGAAAGAGACTACAACAGTAATGCAATGGTGAGTCCCAGTGCAGGAGTCCTTATCCTCTTTGGCTTAGAAACTTTTTCTTGATGATGTTGCTGGCATAATTAACTCATTTATAGTTAAGGCCCCTTAGTTCCTTGAAGAAAATGTATTTTCTCCCAGTGCCTTTAAATTTGTTAATTGGAGCAAGAAAAGTTAAACATGAGCGCACACTACATAAATCTAAAATGGATCTGTTAGGTGAGCTCTAATTCCTCTTTTGACAGTACCTCGTTTGCATTTTATTTTTCGTAACTTGAATTAATTAAAAATAATAACAACAAATATTGTTACCTCAGAGAAAAATGTTTTGCTTGATTAAGGAAGGACTTTAAATTGAGCAGGTTCAATTGAGTCAGCATAAGGATTAACCCATTGGCACCTGTGCTGGCTAAAATCGGCCACGCAGAACCACGTCATCAGTTTTAATGCTCATGGACAACTTTTACATATAGCATGTGTAGGGGGTAGAGATCTTTCAAACCATACGCAAATGAGCATGACTCTGTCAAACAGGCCGGTGGAGAAAATGAAAAAAAAGTGACGTTGAGCTGAAAATTTGAATGAAAAATCTTGTTCCACTACCCACCTGCACTTCCTTCCATCTAATCCTATGATCCTAAAAGTTTCCCACCGAAAGGAAGCCCAGAAAATGCCCAGCAAGAGATAAAGAAAGCAAGGCTAGAAAAGCGAAAGGTAGAAGGAGAGGGGGCAGTGAAACTTTTCAACTTTTCAACGAAATTTTGTTTTCTGTGCAAGCCTGAACTTGGAAAGCTAATAATAATTAAGCATCAGGAACGGAAGGGCACTAGGAGCTCCAACAGCAAACAGAGTTTTGGGCAGTTTTGGTTCTTTTGTGCTAGATTCTGGCCAGAAAATGGCTTGATGAGCTTCAAAAGGTGTTGTTCAGCAAAATGCTCAGTAGTCAGTGGGTTAAGGAAGGAAGGATTTTATGGTAATTCAATAACTTCCAGGCCTGACCAGCACTTTACAGGTCAAAAGTGCCAAGCAAAGTTTTGCCATTGGTTTAATGTCTTATATGTGCCATTTCCTTCACTTTTAAATGATTGATATTTTTTGTAGGCTGGAGCTTTCATGGGATTCTCAATCACTTCATCTGTGTTTGGTGGAGTAACAATTATATGTTACAGCATCACCATTGCAATTTACCGTGATGACTATTATTACCATAATCATTATTGGAATTCTGACAGCGATTATCACACAGAAATGGCCATCACAGCCATCATCTTGATTCTTGGAATTACAGAGTTTTTCATTGGAATCTGGGCAGCTGTCTCGTGCTGTTATATTTCCGGCTGTAATTGTTGCGCCAGTCCATCACCCCAGGTATAGAGTGCTGTAACTACGGTGTAGTAGTAATCATAGATCAGGAATGTGTTCGAGTATCCATTGCTGTGGTGGTCTGATGTGATAATACTGAATTCGATTACAGGTATAGTAAGGAAAATGGTTTTACTTCATTCACATTAACAGTGTCTGACTGGAGTGTGAAATGCTCTTACATGCTCTTGACGAGCTTCTTGCAAAAGGGGCTTACTGTAAAAGCTCTATTAAGCCCCCCTTTTCTATTACCCCCCCCCCTTCTAATAAGCCCCACATTTGGAAGTCGGTTTTTGTAATAAGTCCCCCCCCCCCCTCTCTACTAAGCCACCCCCCTTGGGACATGAGACTGTCAGGAGCCCATCACTCCTGATTTTGTAATTAACCCCTCCTATTCCCTCTTACGAAATACACTTCATGCGGCCCAGTTGGTTTGTTTTTAAAGAAATATACACAGCAACACATAATATTGTTTGCTGCTCTTTATTAAAATTAATATTAAGGTATCAGGGTACCCAAAATTATTATAGTTAGAAATAGAGCATTTATGCGAGCGATTGCAGAGAAAACCCCGGCAACCTATACATTTTCTGAAAGCTTAATATTATTTGTAGAATTCAATATCGAAATCAAAATTTGAGAAAAAAGGAAATGCGTAATGTATAATATTATTAAGGGAGAAAGCAAAATTTAATGCTTTGCCTTAATCACGTTTGTTCCCCACGCAAGTAATCAGAAAAATGCAGTTAACATTGGAAATTAATGTTTCCTAACACTTCACCCTCAAAAACGGTGTCTGCGATTTTTCCGTTGTCTCTTTGTTTTTTCCCTACACTCTCCTAAAGTTTGATACCAAAAGTGATAACATATACTTCCAGAAAACATGCCATAACTTTTAAACTGGAGCGAATTTTAAAAAAAATGCCGACAAAGTAGGTATCTTAGAACATTCTTGCCGATTTTCAGCACAATCGGTCAAAGGATAGGGGAAAACGAACTTAAAATATTCACCCTTCACTGAGATTTTATTTTATCGAGAAAAGACGGAAAACCATTTTCCAGCGTGATACAACTGGGGTGTCAAGAATCTCACTTGTGGTACAAGAGTAAGTGACTTATTGACAGGTATCAGGCATGCATTTGTTCAGGACAACAATGGTGAAATGACAGCCTTTACCAAACAGACATCTTCCAAACTATGCAAAACGTGATAGGAGCTATTACAATGAGAGGCTTACATGTCGTTTTCAAACTTTTTGCCCTTAAAATCCAAATCTCTCTTGCCAGTACTTATTTTGTGATTTAAAGGTCTGGAGTCAGCAATTTTATTATAAAGGTTCATAAAGGTTTATTAAAATAAAATGGATAGAAATATTACAATTTAGACTGACCTACAGGTCAGTTGTTTTGTGTATCAGCTAGGGGCACCCAACAAGCCAAATCAACCAATAGCTGTAGAAAGGGATGATTAAGTACCTTAATTATGGTAATCAACTAATAGCTGTAGAAAGGGATGATTAAGTACCTTAATTATGGTAATTAGGGATGTTTTCATTAGCTAGAAGAATTTGATGTATTCAAATTCCTTACCCAAAAATGTTAGAGAACAAAATCTTCCTTTGTGGAAACACTAGCTGAAATGAGCTTTCCATGAACTTTCTAAGAAACGTTTTGTTTTTCGAGAATGTTTGCTGACCTTTTTTACTGCCAAAAACAGCAAATATGACCTTTTTGAAAACCTCAGGGGCTATGTTGATTTCCCCATTGTGAATCTTTCAGGCCATGTTTCAGTTATGAAAATCTGAGCACACTCTTTAATCGATGCCAAAAGCCAAAGGCGAACTACCCTCTACTGAACAGATATCTACCAAAACTTGTCATTGGTTGCCCCTGGTGTATGGCTCTACTTTGCCCAAAACTGTACCAACTCAAAACAAAAGACATCAACCATGCATCAGATCTTTTTGTCTCTGTTACTTGAGTTTTTGGCAAAAGTCATAAACTCATCCTTTGGATCCTAGTCTTCAAAGATTTCACAAAATAAATGCAGAACTTCATTTCTGACACCAATTTCCAGTGTACAGTTTTCTACTGTATAATTGCCTCAATAGAGTGAGTTTAGACTGAGATATTTTGGATTTTAAGACAAAATACAATCCTTTTTTATTTTGCTGGTTTGTTTAGATGACCTCAGTTGTGTATGTGACTGATCAGGGTGTGGTCATGGGACAGGGTCCAGCTGGTGTCCCTGTGGCCATTCCTATGCAGCAAGCTGGTGGTGTTATCACAGTTCCCAGTGTTCACCCTCAGATGGTTCACATGCCTGCTACTGGTGTGGTCAATGTTGCTGGTCAACCTCAAATGTACCATGGAGCTCCAGGTGCTCAGGGAGGTCAACCTCAGTTTGTAGGGGTGACTCCTGATGGCACTGTGATGGGAGCACCAGGAACTCAACAGATGCAGATGCCACCTCCTTACAGTGCAGACGAACAAGTAAGAGATGTGCTAAATTCATTGTTATGAGGGGTATAACTCCTTCTGTCTATAGCTTAGTTTAGTGAGGGTGATTCACTTTACTGCAGCTATAATTTTTTTCTTGACAGGGTTGTAGCTAGTATGAGGCAAACCAAGGCACTTAATGCCTCGGTAAAAATCTAAATCTAAATCTAAATATCATTATGTCGGCAAAAATCCTAGAGGACATCACGCCAACTCTAAAACAATAAGAAAATAACTGCACTTAAAATATCCAAAAATAGTAAAAGCTAAAACTACTATTAAAAAACAACTATTAAAAACTATTAAAAACTTTGATATTTGAGCTTGCTTTTAAAAGTGCAGAGGGACTGGCTGGAAACAGTTTGTTCTGCAAGTTTGTTCCATTCAGCTATTGTTTTAGAAAAGAAAGAAAACAAAATATCTTTATGCCCTTTTGGCACAATAAATTTAAAATCGTGGCTTCCTTGTGTTGACTTTATGGTATTTTTTTCCTTAATAATAATAATAATAATAATCATAACTAAGTGAAGCACGATCGTCCGGGTGAGTGTAGTCCTGAGAAGGACTCTTTGTGGTGACATTGACTGACGTTTCGACAACCTGAGCAGAAGTCTTCATCAGAGTCAAGTGATTGGAGTAACGTCAGGAGATGGTATAAGTACTCTGGTCGTTGATGTGATTGGTCAACGAAGTCGTGATGTTATTGGTTGTCTGTCAGTTAAGCCGTGATGTTATTGGCTGTGAAGACTGTAAACCGTGGTTGGTGCGTTTCGATCCGTCTTTTGTTAGTCAAATGTTCGTAGGTGTATTGTTAGTCAAATTAGTCGGTGTGTCTATTGTTTGTCTGTTGTTGATATCGTCAATAAGTCATTTGTAAGGTGCGGGAAGCTGTTGACAACGGTTCAGTGGTGTCTGTTCTAAGTTAGTAAACCAACTTTCCAGTGCGATCCGTTGGTGGTAGTTAGTACAGTAGGTAATGCATTTAGCAGAGTCCCAGTCGATTGTGTGGTTTGTCAGTAAATGGTGCTCAGCAATGTTATTGTTGATGTCACCATTTCTCATCGCTCGTTTGTGTTCAGACAGTCTTACGTTCAAATTTCTGCCAGTTTCACCGATATAAGTGGCCTGACAGTCGCAGCATTCGATCTTGTAAACTGCTCCCTGTCTGTCCTTTGGTTCGTCTTTGTCCTTAACGTTCGTCAATAATTGTCGTAAAGTTGTGATGGGTCTGTGAGCAACACGGATATCGTAAGGTTGTAGTATCCGTGCAATTGTCTCAGAAGTTCCTTTGATGTATGGTATAGTCGCTGTAGTGACTGGTGTCGGGTTAGTGTTGGTAGCGTTTGGTTCTGTCCTGTAAGTGTTGCGTCTAACAAAGTCGCGGTAAGGGTTGTAGTTCTTACTGAAAACATTGTCTAAAGGAACTTCTGAGACAATTGCACGGATACTACAACCTTACGATATCCGTGGGTTCAAACCATTTACAATAATAATAATAATAATAATAATAATAATAATAATAATAATAATAATAATAATAATAATAATAATAATAATAATAACGATAACAATAACAATTCGACAATTCAATTCAATTCAAGCCTCTCCCCAGGCCTGCTGTGTCTGGTTAATCAATCGCTCCATGCATGTCCAATATACCCAATCCGAGTCGGATCGTGTCCGATCGGACTCACCGGAAGTCAGGTCGCACCAAAGACAACCTTCCTCGTTCTTTACGCACGTACGCGCGACCTCACGCACGACCCACAAAGTAATAAACGCGCGCGACCTACAAAGTAATATCCGAGTCGACCCGCAGGTCGCAAGTGACAAAGATAACACACGCATAGGGAGGGCAGAAAATCTCGACGGATCGACTCCATCCGATCGACTCGAGTCGACCCGTCGACCCGAGTCGATTCGACTCAACCCGTCACCGGAAGTCAGGTCGCTCAAAAGAGAAAGTAATAAACGTCGATTGTCGACAAGCAAGGTCGCACAAAAGAGAGAGTAATGATATATAAACCCACCTCGTTCTCAAAAGCCGGCACACCAACAAAACAGTTTCTGTACCAACCGATCGACAAGTCAGGTCGCACAAAAGAGAAAGTAATGATATATAAACCCACCTCGTTCTTAAAGCCGCCACACGAACAAGACAGTTTCTGTACCAAACGATGGACAAGTCAGGTCGCGCAAAAGAGAAAGTAATGATATATAAACCCACCTCGTTCTTAAAAGCCGGCACACGAACAAGGCAGTTTCTGTACCAACCGATCGACAACGATTCCACTCGACCCGTCACCGGAAGTCACGTCGCGCAAAAGAGAAAGTAATAAACGTCGATCCTCCAAAAGTCAGGTCGAGCAAAAGAGAAAGTACTGATATGTAAGCTGGTGTATATCCCTCGTTGGTTAAGCCACGAGTCCAAACAAGCACGCTTTACTCGTGTATACCTCGTTTAAACCAAAAGCAGAATACGAAACCGACAGAAACAAGCGTGCTACACATGTGTATTCTTCGTTCTTAAGCCACGAGGACAAACAAGCGCGCGTTAGTTATGTAGGTCCTTAAAACCGGCACACCAACAAGACAGTTTCTGTACCAACCGATGGACCCGATCACAGGACGTCGGATTGCAAAAGCATCAGTGTTGGCGGCCTTTCTTTTACAAACCCCTGAGACTGATAGACGCATCATCTTTGGTATTAAAAGAAAATATCTCACATATTATTTATTTCCTCGGGAGATTCATTAAATACAAAAAGGGCACTGCACCGCGCGTTAGCGGTTCAACTCCCTCTTCGCAATGCGGTAAAACACCATATTCCAGTCGACCGGCTAATCAAACTGACCGCTTATTTTTTTGTTTTTGGTCGTCCTTTCCAGAAGGGCCTTTTTTTTTACACTTTTCTGCTTTCAAAATGATGTCACACTTTTCTGCTTACAAAATGTTGTCACCTCTTTCATTTGATTGATTCAAAGTTCAGAACAAAGACCGCTTCTCCACAGCGTAATGAATAAACCTTGTTTACCTATTTTATTACACTTCTGCTGGATTTCGCAGGTGACATAAGTAATGGTAATAGGACTGAGTGGAGTCCAATTCGGTCTGTAATCAGACGAGTGATAACAAAATCGGACGACCGCGCAGCGGGAGTCCGATAGACGGGTTGACTCGGATCGCGACGGATCGACGACCCGACTCGATTTGATCGAACGGAGTCGAACCGCCAACATTTTCTACCCTCGCTGCCAGCCGTACTTGCTTAATTTTTTTAAGTCTCACGCAAACCGACTTCCGGAAAGACAGATCGACTTTTACAGAGACGGGTTGAGTCGGATCGCGACGGATCGACGACCCGACTCGATTTGATCGAACGGAGACGATCCGCCAACATTTTCTACCCTCCCTGACAGCCGTACTTGCTTAACTTTTTCTAAGTCTCGCGCAAACTGACTTCCGGTAAGACGGACCGACTTTGACAGAGACGGATCGAGTCGGGTCGAGACGGATCGACGACCTGACTCCATTTGATCGAACGGAGTCGATCCGCCAACATTTTGTGCCCTCCCTGACAGCCGTGCTTGCTGAAATTCCGGAAAGACAGTTCGACTTTTACAGAGACGGGTTGAGTCGGATCGCGACGGATCGACGACCCGACTCGATTTGATCGAACGGAGTCGAACCGCCAACATTTTCTACCCTCGCTGCCAGCCGTACTTGCTTAATTTTTTTAAGTCTCGCGCAAACCGACTTCAGCTAAGACGAACCGACTTTTACAGAGACGGGTTGAGTCGGATCACGACGGATCGACGACCCGACTCGATTTGATCGAACGGAGTCGATCCGCCAACATTTTCTACCCTCCCTGACAGCCGTACTTGCTTAACTTTTTCTAAGTCTCGCGCAAACTGACTTCCGGTAAGACGGACCGACTTTGACAGAGACGGGTCGAGTCGGGTCGAGACGGATCGACGACCCGACTCCATTTGATCGAACGGAGTCGATCCGCCAACATTTTCTACCCTCCCTGACGGCCATACTTGCTGAATTTAAAAGTGTCGCGCAAACCGACTTCCGGTAAGAGAGACCATCTTTTGCACACGCGTCTCGCACAAACAGCCACTTCCGCGTAGCTACATTAACAACGAGGAAGAACGCGCGCGTGCTTTACAGAAGACGAAGGTTAAAATCATTACATTCCCTTTGGTGCGATCTGACTTCCGGTAAGTCCGATCGGACTCGACCCGACTCAGATCAGGTATATTGGACAACCCTCATCAATCGAGGGACAAGGGCGCAAGTTCTTGGCTGAATGCGATGCCTCTCGCAGACAAAGGTTTAGCCCTCAACAAGCAAGAGTTCAGAGACTTGCTACGCTTGCGTTATGACTTGCCCTTAGTTGATTTACCAAGTCATTGCATATGTGGGGATAAATTCACCGTTAGTCACGCCCTCTCTTGTAAAAAGGGGGGTTTGTGGCACAGAGACATGACGGTGTACGGAACTTGTTAACGACATTCATCAATAAGATCTGCAATAATGTCGAAATCGAACCACGCCTTCAACCCCTGGACAACAAGTGATTTCATTTGAGGAGCGCTGTTACAAGTTCTGAGGCAAGGTTGGACATCAAAGCGGGAGGCTTCTGGGCAAGAGGAGTTACGGCATTTTTTGATGTTAGAGTTACGCCCGTCAACGCCAAGTGTTACCAGAGCAAGCCAACATCAGAAGTGTTCAAAGAGCAAGAAGAAGAGAAGAAGCGCAAGTACCAGCAGCGGGTGTTAGATGTAGAAATGGGTTCGTTTACCCCTTTAGTGTTTGGAACCAATGGCGGAATGGGAAACGAGTGTCAGCGGTTCTTAAAGCATCTCGCAGACAAGATAGCTCAGAGAGACACCGAGCCTTATCATGTTGTAATCACTTGGCTCAGGACACAGATCTCTTTGAACTCTTAAGATTGGTACATGTATGCGTCAGAGGTTCGCGAACGCCGTTTCGTAGCAAGATAGAGCAATCATTGGACTGTAAAATAAATGTCGCTAGTGCGGATATCTGAAATACGTGTCTATATGCTTTTATACTTAGGGCTTTTTATGGACACTGGTTTAGCTGTCATTAGTATAAATCGATTGCATGATCTTAATATCTCTGCATAATGGAATTCTTAATTTCATAGAATTTTGAACTCTTAATTTTAATTATATCTATTTCCTCTTCTTTTATGTAAGGTTAAGTTACTTCTAATTTTCTTTATAGTGTTTTGATGAATTAATTAGATTTTTTGTAACAGCAGGTTGGTTGTAAATAGGATTTTAATTGAGGTTTTGTAATAAAGATTCTTCTCTTATACAATAACAATAATAATAATAACAATAACAATAATAATATAATAATAATGTGTGGGAGTCACGATGAAACTGTGCAGCATATTTTGTGTAGTTGCCCCAAGCTTGCGCAGACAGAATATAAAAAGAGGCATGATGTTGTTGGGCGGGTCATTCACTGGGAGGTGTGCAAGGAATATGGAATTGAGTGCAGTGACAAATGGTATGAGCATTCCCCCAAAAGCGTAGAAGAGAATGAGGAGGTTAAACTGCTGTGGGACTTTACCATCCAAACAGACCGTGAAATCCACCACAGGAGGCCAGACATTGTAATTCAGAAAAAGAAGGCAAAGGAAACAATCATTGTGGACATAGCTGTTCCGGAGATAGTAACCTACTGCAGAAAGAAACTGAAAAGTATGAAAAGTACCAAGACCTGGCAAGAGAGATTAAAAGGATGTGGAAATCAAGGACAAAAGTGGTGCCTGTGGTTGTAGGCACATTAGGTTCAGTGTCAAAGAAGCTGGTAAGCCACTTGGAGCAACTAGGAATTAAAAACCGAACAAGAACGATGCAAAAGTCGGCACTCCTCGGATTGGCACATATCCTCAGAAAAGTGCTGGAAGTCTGAGGTCTCGGGATGAGACCTGACTGGATATTTCTTCCCAGGGAAAATCCCTGTGCTAAATTCTAAATAATAATAATAATAATAATAGTAAATTATTGCTTATATAGCACTATTTACAATAAAAAGATCAATAGCACTTTACATAATAAGATCTATAAAATCAATAAGTCAAATAATTAGGATATTTATAATAAGTTAAAAACTTAGAAATAATACAATTTAAAAGGTGATTACAAGTCTAAAAGGTAAAATAACATTCATACATTTTAAAACCACTAATCAAGAAAAAAATTGCTTAAAAAGGAATGTCTTGGTTGACTTCTTGAAAACGTCTACTGATTCAATAGTGTGTTATTGTAATGGGAGCACATTCCACAAATGCGGTGCTGCTGCCTGAAATGCACACCCACCAAGGGTTACAAGCATCTTCCCACTTGGTGGCTCCAATAAAATGCCTGAATTGGATCTAAGTACATGTCTTATGAAAAATATAAACAGGCTCACTAGTTTCACAGTTGTGTAAACATTTTTTGAGGTTTCAGCTGTGAGAGACTATATATTGGAAAATAATCAATGAATTATTAAAGTGGTGTTTTTTTTTCTTTTTAATGGCAAGGCCTCAGTAACTATTTTTGTCTGGCCATGGCCCAGCTTGACAAAAGAATTAATTCATAAGCAATGTAATTAGTAAAGTAATAAACAGCAGTTGTTCATTGCACTAAAACTTAAAATCGATTTTCAGGTTTATAGGACTGTTCTTTTGCTATTATTTGTTTTTTGCTCTTTTCATATACATTATACTGTTAGTTTTAGTTTGTTAATACATGAGAACCACTAGTTTATCAATTTTTTTTGTCAATTGTTTCCCTCGTGAAAATAATAAAGTTGATTATTATTATTATTTCAATTTTTCGTTTTTGTTTGCTTACCACATTGTTGTTGTTGTACAGTATTTGGTGAGTACTACAGTTGGCTCAAAATAGTCATAGGATGCTTGGGGTCGTGGATAGAGTAGTGGCTGCCTCTAGAATAAAACCAGAATTACTTTACCACATGTTTTGTAGCTCTTGAAACCTACTGTATGTTACTCTATGGTTTGAACTCTGTTTTAGGTGTCACATCATCTCAATTTTCCCTTATGTTATCTTTTGTCATAGCTGCCAGTCAAGATCTAATGAATCATGGTATTGCTGTTTGATCTGCCCAAAAGAAGGAGTGACATCTTTAATACTGTATGACTTCTAATTTAGATGTTAGACCTGCATAAAAGCAGTGTAGGGTATAAGACATGCTACAGCTGCAGTAATGACAACTTAATTTATTATTAGTAACAGCTTACAAGTAACTTTGCAAGTCTACCTTATAAACTGTAATCTGCTGCTTGGTTATGAAAAGTGCAATTGAACTCTCTTTTATGCTCCTTATTGTGAGTCAACATTGCACTGGCTATTCTCTGTCTGTCTTACACTAGCTCGTGCACATTTACAATAAGCATTTTGTTACAGTGTATTAGATTTGTTGTTTTTTTTTTTTTTCATTTATATACTAGACAAATAGCAGTTTTTCTTACGAGATGCTTCAACTCTTTCTGGTTACTTTTTGTGTAGTCATGTCAGCCTTGAGCTTGGAAGACTGGGTGGCCATGTTATACCACAAGTTTCTATGGTTTATGGGCTGATAAACCACGTGGGATGTTTTACGTTTCTTCGAGCGTTCTTCCAACATCTCATGTGTTTTATCAGCCCATAAACCATAGAAACATGTGGTATATTGCTAGAACTTTTATATAATAATTCAGAAGACACGGGAAATTTCCATCAGTTTACTGGCACAATAGAGCATAGCCGATTGACCAATCAGAGTGCACGCATTGATTTGTTTATTATTATAAAATTAAACTTGTTCACTAATGATTGAACATTTATTTGATGCCAATATAAAGGTAACAAGGTATAAATGTTAATAGCAATGATTCATCAAAGGAAAGTGCTGAAAACTCCTTAACTGTTTAAACAGTCCAACTGCCGTCCAATACTTCCACTCGTAGGTTAAATTTTATAAGGTACATGTACCTAAAACCAAGTTAGAAAATTTCCCCTCAATGTTAGTGTTATTTGTATCTGACTGTTGCTTTAGTGGTCCCATGTTTGGGATGTTTATATTTATAAGTTACACAAAGTACGGTTAAACTGAGTCTTACATGCTGGCTCCGCCTATTTATAAACACGCGTACTTAGTATTAAGCCAGCTGTATACATTGTACATCTTTCGGTTGTTGCTTGAACAAAATAAATGGAAACGGCCCTTTATAGCTCAGTCGAAAGGCGCCTATTTCGTTGAAGACGAATTTCTTTCTCTTTTCTGTGGCCAGAACCAATCTTTTCTCATAAGTACTTTTTTTAATTAATTCATTTTATCTTTAAGTGTTGGGGGCGGGGTGGGGGTGTGAGGAAAAGGGGGGGGGGGTGAGAGGGGGCTGCTAGGGAAAAGGGATGAGGCAAGGGTAGTACGAGTGAGGAGAAAACCAAACCACACATCTGCACGCGGTTCGTGCGCGCACCCGATACCCCTCTACCTCCCACCCCCTTTGTACCGCCTGCCTCACCGGTGAGGACATCGTAACCAATTCTACACCTGCCAAGTCCCCCTGCGACGGTATTTTTAAGTGAGGTCTGGCCCCTGACCCTGCATTTCCATCTTGCACTATCGCAACGACTCCGTATAGTAGAACATCGTCAGTCCAAAACCTAACGGATGATTAAGAGCTCCTGTCTGAGAGCATTGAGAATCTCACGACAGCGACCATTTTGGCGCATTGTTCATATTTTGCCTACCCTTTGGTGAACTATTTTCAAAATTCATAATTTTAGGTTCCAGCGCTTTTTCATTTTTGAAAAAAATTCGAAAGTTTGAAAATGCGGTCAAAGTGCGTTTTCCGTCCAGTAGAATGCGGCCAAATAACACGGAATAACGAAGCGTTCTTAAAGTCTTGAAATTTAATCAAGTACTGTTAAATCTTGCTCAGATATAGAATAGCTATTCCTCTTTACGGCTAAAGTGAAAAGATATGTCAAATGCTCTAATATTCTACGTTGGCTCATTCAAAAAACACTTCCGACTACCGCTTAACGAACGGAAAAATAATGGCTATATTTGACAGGAAAAAAACCTTTCTGGTACCTAATTATTTCAGAATCTAACTTTATAGATGAAAAGGTATGTCTTTTAACTGTTATCCTGCCAAATCGCAAGGTCGGACTCCAATTGGTTCCCTTTGAAAAAACCTGAAATCTACGAACAATGTTCAGCACATCTTTCAAAATATTTATCTACATTTCGAGGTCAAGAAAGACCGAAACCTCTACGTTCGCTGCTTTGTACATTTGAGTGACTGAGTCATCGCTATTTCTGGCAATTTACAAAATAAAACCCTAATTGCGTTCGACGAAGGAGAACGCTTTCTAATCTCTTGGTGTTCCTGTGCTTTCTTAGGTGTCCTGTATACCAAAAAGGGATTTTTGCAGAAATAGAAATTCCTTTGGACCGGACAACCTTTTCGTCGCCATTTTGAATTCCTGAAATACGTGAAATGTCCGTGCGATACTCTTTATTACTGCCCACCTTGTGGTTTAATTTCGCTGTTTGCTGTTTAAAAGATGGAATGCTAGAGACTAATCAGTGGTTAGAAAAGAGGACATGGAGGTCTTAAAAGCGGCAAAAGGCCGTTTCGCGTTTAGATTCCCTCGATTTCCAAAACACAACCTACAAAATGGGTGTCTAGAAAACTCAGACCTCAGACCTCAGACCTCAGACCTAGAAAACTCAGATTCCCCCAATCTGGAAAACTCGGACCCCCTTCAAAATTATACAATTTCAAAAGCAAAATAAACGTGGGTTTAATCAATTTTCGTCGTTCAATATGTTGAAATGTTACACCCTACATTTATCACAAGGTAACAACATTAAATAACCTTTATTTAAAGAGGGTAACGCCTATTACTATGAAAGTATTCTCCCTAGTGACCCTCTGTAAATCAACTCAACTCAAATCAAATCAAATCAAATCAAATCAAATGTTGGTTTTTGGGGAGAGGGAAAACCGGAGTACCCGGAGAAAAACCTCTCGGAGCAGAGTAGAGAACCAAGAAACTCAGCCCACTTATGACGCCGAGTCCGGGTATCGAACCCGGGTCACACTGGTGGAAGGCGAGCGCTCTCACCACTACGCCAACCCTGCTCCCCTATTGTACTATCCCATTGTATTATAATCGGCTCAAGACCTAGAAAACTCAGACCCCCCCTCCCAAAAAAAAAAAATCTGGAAAACTCAGACCCCCTCAAAACTATACAATTTCAAAAGCATGAAGTTTCATTGTTCAGTACGCTGAAATGTTACACCCTATATTTATCGCAAGGTAACAACATTGTATTATAATCGGCTCTTTGATTAAAGCACAGTACCTAGAAAACTCAGACCCCCCAATCCGCAAAACTCAGACCCCACTCAAAAGTATAATAAACGTGGTTAAAATGAATTTTCGTCGTTCAGTACGCTGAAACTGTATGGTTTTGAGGGGGGTCTGAGTTTTCTAGATTGGGGGAGGGGGTCTGAGTCTTCTAGTTGTTGTGCTCTGCAAGAAATAACACAAACTGCGGTGATAAACATGGCAATAAAATGCATTGTTGGAAAACAAAAATAAAACTATATCGTTTAACTTGACGTTTCCGAAGACTCCAACCACCACAGTCCCCAAAAAGGAAATAATCTTAGTTCTACTTTATTTAGGAGTACAAAGCAAAATTATTACCAAACAGCTGAAGACCTGCATTAGTAAATTTTATGGCTGCATTGATCTTAAGGTTATTTTCCAAAGCGCTCATCGCATTAAGTCTCTTTTTCCCTACAAAGATAGAATTAACCGTTCCCAAATGTCAAAAGTTGTTTATAAGGCTCGTTGTTGAGACTGCCAGGATAAAAAAACGCAGATTGCATGACAGAAAAACTGAACATTTTAAAGCGATCACGAGTAGCTGTCATGCATCTGCTATCACAGACCACGTCACGTCAACTGGTCACGACTTAAAATGGGACCACTTTGAGATATTAGCAAAAGGTCCGTCAGATACTCATTGCAAGATAAAGGAGGCTCTACTAATTAGAGAATTGAAACCTACCTTAAATGAAAATGTAAGCAGCGAAAAGCTGTATCTCTATTAGTTTGCATCTTTTATATGCAAATTATTTTTAGCTTCTGTCAAGTTATTGTTAATTAGTTACTTATCTTAAATTTAAAATTTAGTTGTTACTTTAATTCTTAACGGTCACTTCTGAAGATGTATGTCGAAACATACGAAACATCAAGTTAAACGATATAGTTTTATTTTTGTTTTCCAACAATGTGTTTTATTGTCATGTTTATCACCGCAGTTTGTGTGTTATTTCTTGTTAAGCTACGATGGCCAAAGACAAAGAGTATTTACGATGGAGGGTCGTGAAGGGGTAAAATGGGAGCTGGGATTTGCCTTTTTTAGAGGCTGGGAAATGGGATTTTGTGCTCTGGGACTGGGATTCATGACATAAAAAACAATAGAAAAATGGGAATGGGATTTCAATTTGAGCAACACAGCCTGGGATTGTGGGATTTGAGCTGGGATTTGAAAAAAATAATTTCCTGGGAAATGGGATTAGGACCCCCCCTTCACGACCCTCACGATGTTGTGCTCTGATCAAATACCATGAGACAACAAGGTTCAAGTGTTTGTTATCTTTTACGATAAATATAGGGTGCAACATTTCAGCGTACTGAACGACGAAAATGTATTTATTTTCACGTTTATTTTAATTTTCAAATTGTACGGTTTTGACGGGGGTCTGAGTTTTCCAGATTGGGGGGGTCTGAGTTTTCTAGGTCTTGTGCTCTGATCAAAGAGCCGAAATGTTGCTACCTTGCGATAAATACAGGGTGAAACATTTCAAGGTATTGAATGACGAAATTCATTTTACCTACGTTTACTTTGCTTTTGAAACTGTACAATTTTGAAGGGGGTCTGAGTTTTCCAGATTTGGGGGGGGGGGGGGGGGTGGGGGGAGTCTGAGTTTTCTAGGTCTGAGGTCTGAGTTTTCTAGACACCCCCTACAAAATTCCTAACGTAACCGTTGAGTTAAGGGATGCTAAGGCACGGAACGGTAAAATTTTAATCTGCTTTTTACGAACTGTTTGAGTTATGATTTGAGCTGAAATTGTATGATATCTGTATTCTGGCCGGCTTGAAAATGTTTGCAAAACGGCACTGTTTGCCATCCGAGTAATCTTTTGCAGTGAGGCCAAGCATGTACATGTGCACAGACATGTTTGCACGTACGCAAGAAAACGAAAGCTCTTTTGCTCCTATAAGCAAATTTAATGTTGATTTGAATACACTCTTGGTTGGAAGAACTTTTCGTCTTTGTCAGTTATTCATAGCTGTGATCGGTAAGCCGGAAGCGAAGATGTGTGTTGTGTTGACATGAACTGAGATATGTAGTTGTAATGAGATACCCCAGTGGTTTTTGAAGGTTACTTGATAGGCAACCGCAGCTTGTAAATTAATTTCGCTTGCATCACTTCGAACGCACTTTCTGAGCTTTGATTATTACTAGTATATATTTATCGTCTGTTTATTACCTTGAGATTTCAAGATAAGTTGTTGTAAGAAAGCTATTTTAAAATGACACGGCGACTTGCTATCATAAACATTGCGGGAATGGTCGTCTTTTCTCGGATGTATTTGCATTTCAGATCTCTCCAAGACCCTCCAAACACGATTTGGAAAAAGATAACATCTCAGTGTCTAAGAGCGCTATGTTTACCCGCAATGGTGTAAACTTATTGTTATTTCTCATTTTCCGACTGGACTGTAATTTGATCTAATTTCACCTTTCACGTACAAGTTCCCGATCCCACGCAGACCACGCACAGAAATGTATGTCTAAAATAAACACAAAATACGCACCAAAACCCGTTTTCCCATCTACTTGCTATCGCTCCAGCTTTCACATAAATAAATAACATGCTAAAGGCAGGGCTGTAGTGCGATATATCCCGTACTAGAGTTATTCGGCAAAATGTACCACTCAAAATTATAGAGTTTAGTATCGAAACGCCATGTAAGTGTCCCTCTGAGGGGCACAAGTATGGCGGCCGGAAACGAGTGAAAACATCTAGAATTTACTTTGGCTATCTCAAAGGCTTTCTTCTTTCTTTTGAGCTTGCAAACATTCACATAGACGCTTCTCTTGTCATGTTATCTTTTCAGACCTAAAAAACACACGGTGAATCGATGTTTTAATGTACGTGACATGCTTATGAGCAGACATGTTTATGTCACACACTGTAAAAAAAATATCTAAAATTCAAATATTGCTCTATTTTCAAAACAAAGCACGCTACCAGGAGCCCATGACGCTACCGAGCTGAGAACTTGCAAGCAGATATATTTCTTAAATGTCTTTTACGTGATGAAGCTAAAAAAACGCAAAAGTGTGTTTAATTTTGAATTTTATTTTTTTATGACGTCATGTGAAAAACCAAGAATAAGTGAACGCAAAACTTAAACGCAAAACGCGTTATCGTCATCGTTATCATTTCTGTCTGCCTATGTCCCAGTGCTTTCACGGTTAACGGAGTAATGTCTTCAAAATGGCGGCGGAAGTGCTTTATTATGCACCAAACATCAATATCCAATATATTTGACGGGGACAGAGAAGCAAACTTCGTCATGGCGGACAACATGCCGAGAAATGTCAAGTCTGCTAGGCTCCTTGCGTTAGCACATGTCGTCACTGGAACACTGCTGTTCGTGTTTGGAACCGTCGATCGTGTCCACGGTTATTTTTGGACTGGTTATGGTTGTTTCGGCATTTGGTGTGGAATATGGGTAGGTTTATTTTATACGCAGCATCAGCTTACTTATAAAACTTTTTCCTGTTTTGATAATGGTTGTCTTTTTTTTTTTTTATCATTTCGCAACTTTGCTACGTATTTGCTGTCATAATGTTTATAGGCTTATCCAGCTGCTATGCGATGAAACATTTTCGTTCAACACGATCGATGTTTCTGGGACGCGTTACTACGAAAATGTTTGATCGTTTAGCCCGGGAATTAGCCAGGACTTTAGAACTGTACTATTCCCTGGCAGACGAAAATCAGCCAATATTCACTGAAGTGCATAAGTCGCCTTTGAATTTTCAAAGTCGCAATTTGCGTGTTGTTCATTGCCAAAGGAAGATTTTCCGATTTTCATGTATTGGCGGCTTCGTGCAGTTTTGCACGGATCCGTCCAAAGCTGGAGGCTTCCTGTATACTTTGCTGAGCTCAGCTAATAATAATCGTTACGATATTTTTGTGTCGGTGATCCGAAATCGCGCGGAATATCGCCTGATACTTAGGGCCTTTTTATATGAGGTTTTCCAGCCCGGATAGGTGGGCTGGCCAGTGCTTTACCGTGCTGGCTCGGCTCATGCCATATTTCTTGTTCATAAAAGTTTGGTTGTGTTTATATGAGAAGGCAGGCTGTCCCGCCTGCCGGAAACCGAGATCTCCGCAGGTGGGCCAGCCCGCCTTCTCATATACACACAACCAAAATTTTATGAAGAAATATGGCATGAGCCGAGCCAGGCCAATGAAGCAGGCCAGCCCACCTAACCAGGCTGGAAAACCTCATATAAACAGGTCCTTAGCTGATGAGGCCGTAGGCTGAGTTGGATAAAATCAAGCGATTTCCGCAAGATTGAGCAGGATAATTGTTTTATTTTTCAACACATTAATGACAAAGCACAATTCTCTGTGTTTAATATTGCAACTTGAATAATATTAACCAATTGACGTCAGTTGTTGATGATGAATTTCGTCGTCGCATTGTCAAAGTGGAAACCACGAGCCAAAGGCGACAATGTTATGACGAAATTGATCATCAATAAGAGGACAGACACAAAAAACTGACGTCAATTTGCTATTTACAATAACAAACCCCAAAATGGTATACTGCCGGTACCGTAAAAAGCCGTACAAAGTAAATGAATTTTATTCAAAGTTATGCGAACATTGTCAATAGTTTTTCTCGCTTTCTGATTGGCTATTTACAACAGCTAAGCAACTTTCATTGGCTAAAAAGTTGACAGCTTGACATGAGGCCTATGCCTCACATAAGTTAAAATCTTCACCTGCTGCAGAAAGTTGAATCAAATTCAAAGTACGATCTGATCTTGTGGAGATGTAAAACATTTATGTTTAAGTCTGTGCCTTGGCCTAACAGCGTCGAAGACTTTCGTCTGGCTCTTCCTCGGTCATTCTGAGCAAGTTTTTTGTTTAGTTCATGTTCAGAACACCAGGCAGGAAACTTAACAGATGTCCAATGAACAGTTTATGAGGTTTTTTTGTTGCTGGTGAAACTTTTGTTGAAACAAGAAGTCTAGTTTATGTTTTTTCGATAGAAACAGGACTGTCACAGCATGAAAAGGCGAATTTAAGTTGGAGTAATGTTAGCATAAATCCGCCGTTAAGTTTGGATTTAAGAAGCTTTACGCTACATTTACATTATGTAAATGCCAGCTTTACGCTACCTTTACAAGTAAACGTAAAGCTCGTGTAATGAGACTTCTTTAAGAGCCCTTTAAGCACTGTGTAAAGCAGGCGTAAAGTTTAGATTTACAAAGCTTTACGCAACATTTACATTCTCTAATTTCAACCTTTACGCTACCTTTACACTTAAATGTAAAGCTAGTGTAATGAGACTTCAAGAGGCCTTTAAGCACTGTGTAAAGCTGGTGTAAAGTAGAGATTTAGGCCAGTTTGGTGACCTTTGCTACACTTTAAAAGTAAGTTGTTGTGATCCTTTGCACTTGTAATTTATGTTACAGTACCTTAATATTGGTTCTAATAACTATATTGTTTATGGTTGTTTTAACTCCATTTTTTTGGTTTGGGTGGTGAATCTGTGGTAACCAATTAGTTAATGGGCAGTACATGTAGATATAACTATTCCCTATGGGTTGGAAAAGAAATAGGCTGTGAAACTAATAATAAAAGATTAAATTAACTATACAATGACAGTACCAGTGAATGCTTTTAATGGTTATTCTAACAACTTTCTTCATTGTTACAAACTGATGACAATAATCACGCAATAAAAGTTAATTTTGACATACAGCTATTTCCCTTCTACTGTATGTTTCAAAATCCAGCTACATGTAGCTTTATACAAACACTGATTTGCTGCATCAGTTAAAAGGAAACATATGAAATTGACAATTAACATTTACAAAGTACACAGGATAATTTGGAAAGTGGAGAGCATATTGCTGACATGTTATACGAATATTAAAATCTGAAAAGAATAAAAGTACAGCCTGAAATGCAAGGTTGTTTTCATAAACCACATAAAACAGAGCAGAACTATAAAGCATTCTGGCTAAACTGTGTGAAAGAGGAACTCAAGTCTTAGCTTTCAACAAATCAGACAAAGTGTTTTCACACAAAAGTGGAAGTGTGGCACTACACTGGCCCAGCAGGATATGCTCTAAAATAAATAGCAGGCAAGGGTTTCTAAGTGTAGCAGTTGCTACCAACTACTCCAGTTATAGGCTGGCAATTACTACAAAACATTTTGACAGGGCTGCCATTACCCTTTTGGATACTACATATTGAAACTACCCACAAGGGAGCTATTGTATTTATAATGCTCTGTGGTTGGAACTGGAGTCCACCAGTGCTCATCAGCCTTAGACTGCGAACAGTTCCTCCTCTTTCTTTCCTTCGTCAATCTTGTGAGTGGGTGCGAAGCGCAAGATGTGAAGGAAAGAAAGAGGGACTGCTTGAAGTCTACATCAGCCTCAGTGAAGTTGTTGTTTCCACAAGTTCATCAGACTCCTCCTCATCATCTTCACTCTAAAAACTGCAAAAAAAAAAAAAAAAAAGGTTTAGAATACATGTAGGTTGAGTTAGAATAAAAATTACAGTATGAAAGAATTCAGAAGTGTATAGTTTGCACATACAGTGTACATGTATAACATGTGGTCTACAGTCTCTAAATTTGTGATTAAGTTCAACTTTTCAAACCAGTTACATTTTTCATGGTCATCATTTGTCTCAGATTTATTGTATGTAAGGATAATATAGCTTGGAAAAGTAGAAAAGAATAATCGCACTGGTTCCCAAAGTTTTTTTATTTAAACATATTTGCTGGCAAAGTTGGCCCTGATAGTTACAGTGCTCATCAAGAGGGCTCACTTCGAAAATGAAGATTATTTACAATGACATTAAATTACATGTAGGTTGGGTTAGAATAAAAAAGAGAAAAACAAATACAAAAAGCACCTACACACACTAAAGGGGAAAAGATGAAAAGAGGAGCTGACAGGTGGAACACACACTATTGAGCATTTCTATGAAATCTCACAGATTCACTTATAAAGGACTGGAAATGAAAAAACAAGTCACTAAAATGAATTTATTTTGTTCTAATGAGAAAAAGGGTGCACCAAACTGGAAAGCCAAAATTACAGTGTAACTGTGATTCAGACATGATTGTCCAACTGTCAGCAAGTACAATGTACATGTATGCAAGCAGCAGAGGAGGGCAGAATAAAGAGGATTGTCAAGATAATGCTTGATGGTCTCTGTGTGGAAACCACATAAACACATAACAGATTCTCTACACCCTATTTTAAAAAAGATAATAACAGTAGTTAAGGGGACATGCATCTAAACACAGCCAAGTGTGAATAATTACATTTCTTCTATCAATAGCAGTTACTGTATAAAGACTACTAAGACAAGGTACATTAGAAAGAAAAAGTAAAGTTCGTTTGAAAAAACCAATAGCAAACCAAAGTTTTAAACCAAAAGAAATTTAACCACAGCATGCTTACATGAAAATTGGGTTTCATAACTCCATGTACTGTACCTTTGCTCTTATCCAAAATTACTCAGCAGACAGCTGTGCCCCCAAATATGCATCACTCTTGAACTTCTATAATGGAAGAAATGTAAATACAATCATGTGAAAAATCAACAGAGAACAAATCCACTCTGTATACTGTGCAATAATAATGCCATACAGACTTGAATTGACACAATATTTGCACACAGATACATAGGCTCAATTTCCGCTGCTCACTTTGGTCCGGGCTTTCCTCCCCAATAGAGCTCTCTCTCAGAGAGGAAAGCCTGGACTGGAGTGAGCAGCGGAAATGGAGCCTAACAGATACACAGACTTACACTACACCATACAGTCGTACATGTACCAGTATTACTTTGCTGGAAGTGTATTTCTGCATTTCTTAATTCAATGAATTCTAGCATCTAGGCCAGTCATACACAGACTTATGTTCCTGAGACAATAAATTATACATATTCAGTAGCATACAGTATGTATGTCAGAGTACAGCATTTAGAAACTTAAGATGTGAAATGTGCTGAAACAGTGAACTCCTCAATTATACTGATCAGGCAGCTACAAATTTTTACACTCTAAATGTTTTGCATTTAAGCAAGACTTATTTTTCCACAAATTCCAATGCATTATCCATTCATTCAATTTAAACTAAGCCAGACATTCCATTCCCATTGTGTCTGAGTATCCAATCAGGAGAGAGAATAGAACCGGCACAATTAAGGGCTGCAAAGGAGGCAACAGAGACTTGGCCACTGAAATTTAAAAGCCATGGCATGATTGGTCGGTTCCAGGGAATGGAATGTCCAGCTTGGTTCAGCAGATGTTGGTGGGGAGGGAGAATAAGACCGACACAAACAACGGGTGTGAAGGAGGCTACGTGTACAGTATCTACATGTACATGTATTTCTCTGATAGTTTTTGTCTTAAAAACAAGCCCTAGAGAATTTTTTCTTAACACAACAAAAACTGTCACTTGAGATATTTTATTGTTTAAACTACTACAGTAAAGTTAGAACAGAAGCAGATTTTAACTGTAATAATATGCATCATACCAGAAAGTTTCTGTCCACTTCTTAACCTAGACTTTTGCCATCGGCTTCCCCGTAGGGTCAACTCTCAGGTTAACCAGGGGGATTGCAAAATCAGTCAAGCAAACTCGAGGAATTTCCCTTGTGGGTCGTGGTACACTGTATCTTGCAAGACAAAGTCCAATGGGTGAGGTGTCTCTCGGCAGAAAATCCCCTTGACATCCTTTACAAACTTGTGATTTGACCCCTACCCCTTAATCTTTGATCTTAAAACATTGTTGAGATTTTCCCCTACCCTCAGGCAAAGAAACCCCATCCATCTCTTTGTATTCCTCCACATACAGTTTACATGTATCTCCCTGGTTACCCAGGGATCGACCCCACAGGGAAGCCGATGGCATGTGCATAACTTCTGATTTAAATTGACTTAGTTTAGAATTCTTTATTCCAAAAAAAACTTTTAGGACTTAAGAAAATGATGGACTTCCAATTCAGTTTGTACATGAGATTGTAAATAAAAAAAAATTCCAAATACTTCAAGACACATAAATTTCATTGGGTACAGTATTACATGTCTACACCCATATTTGATACTGGTTACTGTCAGTTGACAGTCATGACAAATTAAACAGTTAAAACTTGACTCCCAAATTCCAGAATGAATAGAGACTTACAGTGTAGTTCTGTGAGAATTAGTTGGTATTGACCTGATTCCTAATACCCCACAGTAGCTGAGTTGAACATCAAAACAAAACAGTGTGGTTAAAACCAGTCTTTAGAGTGATCAATGTATTTAATTCTCCTTACAGAAGGGACGTCCTTACTCTATAAACTGATCCTTAAATTCACCCAAATCTAGATCATGATTGTTAAAGCAAACAACCAAGAGATGCAGTGAATTAGTCACCATGCATGGCAACAGGCATTTAATTGTTAGAGCAGTCTCAGTACAACTTAAATCACCTGGCATTTCATTTCAAAAATTGGGGGTGATACCATGAAAAGGTTTGATTTGTTCACTTTAGGCGAATTGAGAAGAACAGTCTAAAGGCACATGGCCGAGAGCAGTGCAATACGTGCTAAATCAGAGAAGTATCCACCGATTCTGGGGTACGATTCTAGATCTCCGAGTTGGCACTACAGTTTTTTCCTATTGTAGGAAATTAAAGAACGAAGAATATTGATACTGTCTACGATTCGTCCGATTCTAATTCTATGACTGTGCTATGCTGTTCTACGAATTAGCACGTTAATAGACCTTATTCATAAATGGCGGCTGTTTTATTTTTCCTTTGTTATTGTGCAAATTAGCCTACCAAACCTCATATTAGTGCAAGAATTCTTTTTAATTTAGCACATGGTAACGAGGTTTGGTAGGCTAATTTGCACAAGGACAAAAGAATAATGAATTGGCAGCCATTTATGAATAACGTCTATAGAATATCGCACTCTTCGATCTGATGGCCGATCAACAATAAACAATTTCGATTCTTCCTTCACAGTTTACTTGAATTTAACGAAAGCTTACCTGTTCCACTTAAGCACACATCCACCTTTTCTCGTACTGGTGAACCATCATTTTAAGTGGAATGGAACTAAAAATCCTGGAGAAATGTTCCCTTCGATCAACTGCACGCCGCCATGTGCCCGCCAGAAATAAAAAATAACGGTTTTCTGTGAGCCCGCAATTGAAGGTGTTGATCGAAGCGGCTCATTCATTCCCAGTCTTCTGACGCGAATCCTGAATTTCAACATGGCTGCTGGCTGCGTCGTGCTGTCGTACTCCTCTTTACTTACCCGTTTTAAGTATCTTTGTCGTGCAACAAGTGGCCAGGAATCATTTTATGAAGTCTATGATAAATCTGTCACAGAAGTTGAAGTGTATTGGTTTTGATCGTGAAACAACAACAAAAGCGCACAATGGGTGAACCTTTAACGAACGCTCTGCAAGAGTTAAGTTTGATCGGAAAATATTGTTTGAATTATTGAGAATTGAAATATTTATAGAACAGTACTATTTTCTCGTTATTCTTTTAGCGCTGGTTTTACTCATCCAGCCCAGCCCAAATCTTATTGAAGAGATCATAAAACACCATGTCATTTGCAATACCCTGCGAGCCGGAGTTCATTTGTGCTAGTATTCTGTAGTATTACGATGTTTTGCGAAAGGTGTGGTATGAAACAACCATCACATAAAACGTAAACAGGCATAATCCGATTGGACACGTTTACACCAGCTTTATATTAACTTTACTTACAGTTTAATAAAGTCCAACTTAACGCAAACTTTATACGGCGCGTAAAGGGAAGTAAATCTGGCTTATTAACTTTCAACAGCCTTTACGCAAGCTTTACGTCCGATAGGCGTAAATCTACCTTTACAAGGCTTTACGAAGTGGCGTAAACTTGCTTCCCCAACTTTACGCAAATTTACGGCCACTTTAATTTTCCGTAAATCTCTTTTTTCATGCTGTGTGTTAGAATTGTTATCATGTGGAAAAATCTTCACAAACCACTTAAACATATGTTTCGATTAGAGCCTTTGGACTCAGCATTTCAAACAATTTCTTGAAAGTCGTCTCCACTTAATTCGGAAACAAGGTGTTGTTTTTCTTTCAGTTGAGGCCCTGCCAGGGTAAATTCCGATAAGCTACATTACCCAAAAAGTAGCGACAGCACAAAAAATGAAGTCCCGACAGGCGACGTCATTCCCGGCAAAATTCCGACATTGGCATCAAGGCCGAGAATTAGCGATTTAAACACCGACACGGGAGATTTTAAAATTCAGACAAGCGACACGGGATCCTCCCCTGGTAGGGCTTCTTCAGTTGCTTCATTTTCAGGAGCTTCTACATAAGAGACGAGTTCAGCATATGATAGTTCTTTTCCCCAGTCAGGGCGTGTGTCAGAGACAAAACTAAAGTTAAATTTAAGTTCTGTGTGTCGCCCTCCTCCATCTTGCTACAAATTTTTGCATAAATTAAAATTTCATTTGTCTGTTCTCTTATTGATGATAAAAATTAGCCAATCAGTGCGAACGTTCGAACGTATCATCTACCATCTCAAACTCGAACGCACCATCTTTTCTTTCAGAACAACTTCACGTGCTCACTAGAGGTTCTAACAAATTTGATTGCCTAATTACATACATACTTTATTGGCTCGTCCCCACGGGGCTTTTCAGAGTCAATTTTTACGTTACAAATAAACTCAACATGCTAAGAATCCCAACTGGCCGGAGGCAAACCAGTTGGCTATTTACAAGGATGACCGAGGACTTGAACCAGGGATTACCCAGAACAAGACCAGCTAGCGGCCAGAGTGGGATTTGAACCCGGGACTACCGCATTGAAAATCCATCACCCTAACCGCTCGGCCATCCTGCGTCCCTGTAAGGAGATGCTTTTTATAAGAAAACTCAAACCATCCCTAAACGTGCAAACGGACTCGATTCGCGCAAAGGTATTCACTTGAAGAACTTGTGACCCTTTGTTATTATGTTAATTTGTAGGGACTATAGAAATCAATTCTTCGCATTACTTATTCATTTTGCCTTGAGAATGGTGTCATGATGACGCCGAAACGTCGGCTTTTAACGTTAATATTCGCTTGCTTCTGTTTCAAGAAATCGGTTTTGATCAATAATAATAATAATAATAATAAAATATTTATATAGGTCCGTTATCACTACTTGCTCATGGCACTTTACTCAATAAAAAGTTTAAAAAAAATTCAGTACACATAAAATAAATAATTTTAAGAATAAAAAAAAATATCTATAAGCTAGAATATAAAAAATGTTATTTACAGGTTAAAAGCAATTTTAAAAAGGTAAGCCTATTATTTAACATCCAATTATTGATGTCGCTAACACATTGTTCGATATTAGTTTTGCAGGCTGCCATTTCCTTAGAGGTCAAATGAACCGAAATTTCAAAGTTTTTTTCTTAAGTCAAGTTTTATTGAATTTTGTAGCTTAAGTAAGAAATAAACATATTCTGGAGTTTCAGAGTGATCGGGTATTGCATCCCAGAGATATTGGAGGCAGAAAAGTGCTTCGTTTTGGCTTTCGTATTCATAGAGCGGTCGGGAATTCGGGAATTTGCCAGAATTAACAATCGTGACGTCACTGTTGGCGAGCTGAAAAATTGCGGGAACATTAGAAACTACAAGCATTGTGTTTTGTGCTGCAATAAACTGCAGCAACAATTCCAAGTGTAAAGTAAGTACTTTCAAGTTTCCACATGACCCAAAACTACGGAAGGAATGGCTCATAAGACGGCTGAAGAGGGAATTGCTTCGTTTGCAGGCCATTTTACATTTCACACCACACAGCTTCAAACAAAATCTCGTGGCAAGGAGTTCGCTAGTTCCAGCTTTCAAGCCACGAAGACTGACTTGAAAGATGATGCTGTGCCAACTTTTTTCAAGAATAAAAACGTGGAATCCGAAACAAAAATTGGCCAGAAAGGAAGCAACACCGACAACAATTCTAGCCCGCCGAATAACGGGACGACTTCAAGCCGCAATTCCTGATCTATTCGTTCAGCGTTTGCAAAACGCAGAAAGTTAGAAGTAAGCATTTTCCATCTTGTTTGAAATAGGTGGAAGTAGAGTGATCCTTTTGCTTTCTCTGATAATTCGATTTATATTAAGTTTGCTGGGATGTGAAGAGCTGAGATGTCCGTGCAAACCATTGATATCCTTATCAGTGGCGTACAAATCGAATTTACGGTATGTACAGTAGGCGTAAATATATTTGGCCAGAGCCTTTCACTTTGCATCCTTTCGGCAAAGTAAGCGCTTGACACACATATAAGATGGGGGTTCTGGCGCAGCTCACACGCGCAACACAACAAATAAAGCCGAGTCGCGCCGCTCCTCGGCTTTATTTGTTGTGTTGCTTGGTTTCACTGCGACCAGAACCCCCATTTTATATGTGTGTCTTTCACTCTTTCACTCTTTCACATATTTACCAACGTTGCTGGCAGCCAACCGCCCACCCCCATGGACTAAAGAACGTATGTTTTAAAACTTAAACCTAAAAAAAGCACCCCCACCCCTACCCTAGCCGCGTATCAAAAAACAACAGATTTTCACCTTTATATATCCGGTCATCAAGCAACCCGGTACATTTGCGTCACACCACACCCCCTTTTAGAGAAAAGCGCTTAAGGTACAAAACACATTAGGGAAGAAGTCCTCAACAACCTTACTTTTGAGGAAATTCTCAACCTTCCTTTTGAGGAAGAATTTCAAAAAAAACCTTTCTCCTGAGGAGGAATCTCTTGACAATCTTTCATTTGAAACCCTCAACTATCTGTTTGAGGAAGAAGACTAACACATTCCTACACCTGATGAGGAAGAACTTAAAAAACTGCTATTTCCGGAAAACCAAAGGGATCAGCAAATGCTGTCCGCTTTGCAATTAGTTTATTTTATTATGATTGGAATGTTAAACGGTGATTCTCTAGACGAAGCAATTGATTCAACCCTTAAAATTCTTTTGGTGGATAAATTCATAAAAAACAGATTAAGATTACTGTTTATAGCATATTTAAACCCAAAAGGGTATAAAAGAACTTTGAGATATAAAATAGAAGACCTTATAGAACTTTGTAATAAAATTGATAAAATAATTTATTCAATTGATGAAAACAATATTAAATATAGTTTTATTTCTTTCCTCGACCAATAAAAACAAGCTCATTTTTATAAAAAGCCTGTTTTTGTTATCCCGCAACTTTTGCATTTAGCCATTACAATTTTTTCCCATTTTTTTGTTATTTTAAATTTATTGTGCCCCGAACATTGGGGGTTTTCTTCCCTTCCTTCACACAGTAAAGATCTTCCATTCTATCTTTGGCATTTTTTATTTAATTCCGCATCTTTCATTGCTTCGACAAATTCAGAGGTGATTTGTCTGACCTCCTTTTGCCAAACAAGCATTGAAAGCTCAATAAAAAAGCAGAAAACAGCGTGGCACAGAGCAATAATTCTACTCATAATATGTAAGCCGCTGTTCAATTTACGTTTTCAAGAGACTTAAATATATTTTCACTTTTCTTCCTTCAAATTTCAGTTCAAAGCTGCGCTCGCCGCGAGTTTTTTTCTGAACTCCTCGCGAACCTCTTCCTTTATTTTTTAAGATCTGGAGAGTTAGAATGGGGAGGATTTTTTGCGAATTTTGTACGCAAAGCCTCTTTCATTTGGGCATAGCTTTTTATTTCATGCGTTGCATGCTTAAACTCAATATCCGTAACCCGATTATCATTGAGGGCCTTGGAAACAAAAGCATTTATCGTGTCATGCTTCGCAACAGCCAAAGCACTCAGTCTGCTGTGCTTGTTAACTTTTGTTTCAAGCCGTTTGTTAACACTAGTCAAAATGGTGGAAACCGCATCGCAAACACCCCGCACAACACCGAGAGGAACACTGGCCCCGATTCCAACGCACGTCAGTGCAGAGGCGACCGCTCCAGAAGACAGAGCCGTTGTTGCAACGCCAAGACCGGCAACAGCGTAGCCTCAGGCCTTTTGAGCCTTTTTGTATTTTTTTAGCACAACTCTGTAGTGCTCCGCCTCATCAGAATTTTTTTTTCAATTTTGCTGAGCTCAGTCAGCCGGAAAGTTTCGGCATTAGGAAGATTGGGGTATAGCCGCGTATACTGCTGTTCTGTAACGCTTTCGGGTGGAGCAGATGCCACAGGGGCAAACGGCAACACATCCTCATCTGGCATGACTTATAAATAGTCAAATTTTTTTTCTTTAAATTATCATCAACTCAAAGAAAAGCCTTTGTCCGCGGAAATCAAACAGTGTTCCATTTTCATCTGTGACTGACAGAGTCACACTGTTCACATGTTTGCCTGTCGAAGCGGCACGAAATAATTGCTGTTCGGGCGCACGATAGTTTATTGTTTCGAAAGCCTCCCCATGTCAAACTTGGCAAGTAGGTTTGTTTTTTCCGCATTCAACAAATTTTGGCCCCGGTCGACCAAATCGCAGTAAACAAAGAAGACGCTCGGAATGCTGAGCTTTGAAATAAATACATCAGTCTCAAGTCGCCAGGAGACGCCAAGAAAATCCATCAAATTTTGGGAAAACTGAAGTTTTTCGCTTTCAGGGTTGTTAATCACCACAGCGCCAGTGGGGCTATTCGCCTCGGCGGTTACATTGGCGTTGAGTTGTTTAAAAATAGATTTAAGAGTTTTGGCAGACCTTTGGGTTTGTAATGCCCTGGGGGAAACCCCTTTGCAGACCGTACTTGATTATGGGCATTTAAAAACCAAATTGTCCCAGCCTGTTTCAAATCAAGCCAAGAATTGCAAAGCTGGGAAAGGTTGGGGGTTTTCCACACCAGCTCATGATTAGAGAAGATTTTAAAAACCTTAATTTGCCAATCCCGGCAATATCCCCGAGAGCAGTTTGCAAAAAATATTTAGCAGCCCAATCGATATTTATGTAACACCGGACCAACATTTTTCAACGAAATTAAGGGATATATTTCAAAAATAAGATCTTACTCATCATTCAGGAAAAGAGGCAAATAAATGGCTAGCCGGCCCAAATATGTCATATTGGCATCAACAGCTTAACTTTGCTGTTTGGTGCGCCACAACCGGCTGCGGCATTGGTCGTGAGATTTTCGAAAATAACAAAACTTTTAGTTTGCCACCCCAGATAAGATCTTTTTATCAATTCCACGTCTATTTCACTATCAGGCGGATCCTGTTTCAAATGGGCGGGATTCAAAACATAAGCGCTTTACCCGACGATCCAACTTTTAATCTGATAAACAACAAGTATGATGTGGCTTCATACAAAAGAATTTGTAACGAGTTCAGGATTGATCCCTCAACTGATTTTCGTTTCACAAAAGGCGCCAATCACGGGCTGGTAAGTGTCTATATTTGGGTTCGAAGCCCATACAAAACCGGAGCAAAATATCCCGGTTACGATAAGTTCAGCGATGAAGGCGGTTCCGCAAGCAAAGGGAACGCGATTCTTTACATAAAACTCGAAAGCGATGCCGAAAGTCAAGCGGATTGGTTCTGCCCCAATGAATCCAGCGGTCTTACACCGGCAGGTTTGTCAAGAATAACTCAGTCAATAGAGGCGTTTGTTTACTGCATTTTAGGTGCCGAGGTAAATGTTCGAAGTAGCATTCTGGGAGATGCGGAGCGCGCGGTGGAGGTGCGTAACGAGTTTCTTGTTTTGTTGGAAGATGCAATAAGGCAACCAGACATGGCCAAGAGCGTGCAATGTTATCAGTTGGCTGTGGATGAGGCAAAGGTCAGGCTGAATTTGGCCGTTTGTCCGGACACCTGGCTAATGCCGAGCAACATGATAATTAACACAGGAAGCGTGGTTGGTTACAATAACAGACTTAAACAGGCAACAAATGAAATGAGTCTTGGGATAAACAACGACGTAAACCAAGGCACAAAAAAGCGGCTCTTCGCCATATGGCAGAAGGCCCTTCAAAGATTAACGTGCCGAATAGTCACCCATCCAATCCAATCCACAATGCCGCAATGAAAGCCCAGAACACTCCAGCGAAACAGCCGCCACCCCCCGCAAGTTTACATAAAACTTTGCATGAAACCGACACTAGCCTTTTGGCGGGAAACAAATCTTCGAAAAAAGACGATTCTACTTCGGAGGAAGAACCAATTCCGAAACCAGTAGCGGACGAAAACTATCAGATAAATAAAATTTTAGTTGGAGTTGGTGCCGTTTTGATAGCTGGTATTGTATTTGTTTCGGTTTTTTCAAACAGGCGAAAATAATTCACCTGTTTTTCTTTACATACCTTTCAACCAGAAAGGCAACCACGGCCGGAATAATCAGCCATGTGTGTTCGGCCAGTAAACCTATGGCCTGTCCTGCGGTTTTGAAAAGGAAAGAAACAATCGAGCCGATCAGGCTGGGCAGAAGAGAAGCTGTTTTTTGACCGATTTCTTTCAGGCCGTTTCCCAGCCCTTTCCCCGGGGCTTTCAAAGAGTTGGTGATTGCGCCAATTACAGCGCCAATCGTTACACCGGCCGCGAGAACAATCGCTTTAACAGTTACGCCGTATTTTTTGAAGATAGCCTTTATTCTTTCACGAAGAGGGAGAGCTCTTTCTCTTTCCGCAACATCGGCTTCCAAAGTTTTAAGCCTTTATTTGTATTCAGCTTCCCGTCCTTCTGATGCTTCTTTTTCAGCAAGTCCTATGTTCAGGTCTTTTTGGAGCTCTTCCTCATTTTTTATTTTTTATTTTAGTTAATCAATCTGTTCATTAAGATCAGCAAGAGTTTTTGTTGTATTAAGCCTTCTTCTAAGAACGGCCGTTTCTTTCAGCTTTACTGTCAGGGCACCTCTGAGTTCGTCAATCTTTTCTGCAACATTCCTTTTTGCCCCGAATTCTTTCTGTATAGCCGCAGCCTCCTTTGTTTTGGCAGCCAATGTTTTTTCAAGACTTGCTTTCTGCAAATTCAACTCGCGCACATTTGCCTCAATTTCAACATTAGTGCCATGATGTTTGTCATATTGTGTAATTTTCGAATCAATATCATAGATTTTGTTTCTCAGACTTTGAACTTCTGCATGATCTTTGTTTTGAAAGTAGCACATTTAATTCTGCAAATTGGTTTGACTTTTCTTGTAATTCTTTTCGCAGAACACGAATTTCACCTTCTTTTTCGGCAATCTCAGCTTCAGTTGAAATCCCGAGAGCGACTTTTATTTGTTTCGGCAGACTTGGATTAAGATGGCGTTCACCAGCGCCACTCCTTTTTTGTGTGTAAAGTTCACCATTTATTTGAGCGCGGAATTCTGACCACAAGTCTGCCATTTTTTGGGTTGTAATCAGAATCAACCGCAAGACCATTTGCATCAGGAAACATTACTGTCAAATCTCTCCAAGAGCGTTGTTTTGGTGTTTCTGTGCTTAAAGACGTTTCAGCATAAGAGGTCTCTGGGAGCCCGGTTTGCTCGGTCTGCATTGTTTGCATTTGAATATGCTGACCGTTTGGAGTTGATGTGGCGCGGGGCCACCAAGATAAATCCACCGGTTGTGTTCACCTCCTGTTCGTCATCATCAACAGCTTTATTCTCCCCAAAGGGATGCTCCATTTCCGCGTCATAGCTGCCTTCCGCCATTCTGTTAATATTTTTATAATTTATTTTCAATTGAACTTTTCAAACTTGAGTTATACTTATGGCCGCTGCTGCTGTGCAGGCAAATCTTTTGCCAACACACAAAGAGAAAAATGCCCTCGCAATGAAAGCCGAGCGCACCGTCAAGCGCATCACATTTGATCGAAGCGAAGCCAACCCTAGAGAAACTCTTTATGTTACAGTGCCCAAGCTGAATCAGCATGAAGTCCTCGTGCCCGGCTCTCTCGCGCTTGTTTTTAGCATCGACCTGGCCGGGGGCACGCCAACAACTTCCTCGTGAAAAACGTCACGCGAGCGCTGGTCGACAAGCTGGTTGTGAAGTACGCGGGCACCATACTGCAGAAAACGGTAGCATATGATATTTTCAAGATCTGAGAAGACCTTTTCCTCTCGCAGGAGGAGCGGGATAACATGCTGCTGGAGGGCATCCAGAGCAATGACCTCAACAGGATCCGCTCGGGGGCTGGTGACAAGAAAACCTCGGGGGTCGCCTTGGAAAACAAGCTGGAAAAGGTTTTCGGGAAAAAATACCGAATCCGGCTGGACCACCAGATTCTGGCCGACCACGGAGTTTTTTATCCCAAGCCCTTTACAACGACCTTGTTTTCGAGCTGATCCTTGCGGCAGCAAAACAGGTTGTGAGGGGTTCAGACACCACGAAACTTGTCTACAAGCTGAAGGACATCCAGCTCGAGTACGAAATGATCCGAAGTAAAACTCTGGCTGGCGAGGCGGAAAGCACCTATACTGCCGGCAAGGAACTCTTTTAAGACCACTTTGTGCGGGAAAAAATGGTGACGTTCAACAGAGCCACAAACGCCAGGCTCAACATAAAAGTCACCCCACAGCGAAGATCCCTGAAAGGCCTTCTTCTCCTCTTTGTTGAGCCCTACACCGCAGGCGCAAGGGACTCAGAAAATTATTTCAACCCCAACATCACAAAAGTAAGCATAACGGTCAAAGGATCGCCAAACATGGTTTTTAACAGCGGGATTGAAGGCAAGGACATGTGGGGAGAAGCCAGCCGCTTCTTTGGCGGGACAGAAAAATCGGCAGGGCGGATCCACATGACGGTATCGAAGTTTTATGACAACAGGTTCGGGGTATTGATGGAATTGTGTTCAATGTCAGACCAAACGATGCACGGAAGCGGTATGCGCCTGGTGAACAGCACAGACGGGGTTCAGCTTGAACTCAAGCGAGACACTGGTGGCTCGGGTAATGTGAACTGCCATATCTTCGTTATCAGCGACTCGCAGTTCAACCTTCAGAATCAGCAATTGGAATCTGTGCAATACTAACAAGGTAACATGAACCCGGATAATATTCCCTTCAATGCTCTCATTGTGGGGCCAACAAATTCAGGCAAAACAAGAGTTGTGGTTGACCAGCTCAGAGGTCCTTTCCGCGGCAGGTTTGATTACATCGTTCTCATCTGCTCGACATTCGCCTACAACAAGACCCTCTTCCGATTTGGGGAAAACGATCCGCGGGTAGATGTGATAATTTGCAAGCAGCACGAGGTGGAACTTTGGTTGAAGATCGTAACTTTTGTGTTTGAGGGAACCAATACCCTCATAATCCTTGACGACTGCGCCGCCTCGAAAGAAGGCGCACAGGCCAGCTGGTTCATCTCGCCTTTTCAGCAAGGCACATCGGTATCAGCGTTTGGGTGCTGACCCAAAAGTACACCTCCAGCATCACAGCGTCTTTTCGGGAAAACATTGCGGAAGTCGTTCTTTTTTACAACCCTTCAGCCAAGACCACGAAGGCCATCTTTGATGATCATGCAAGCAACCTGCCCCCAGAAGAGTACAAAAGCATGATTTCAAAGCTGAAAGAGCGAAAGTTTTCTTTCCTTGTTTTCTCGCTTCGGCACCCCTTCGGGGTCCGGTTGAATTCCTGCTCCTTGCCGTGATCTCGAATTAAAAAAAATTGAAGTAATACAATGGCAGAAGACGAGGTCTTGACAGCAGAAGTTATGAACATGTTGGAAGCAGAGGCAACAGGCGCGCCAGCTGATGGTGGTCTGAATTTGGCCGCCCCTGGTCCTGACATTCCTGCTCTCAGCGAGCAGCTCGCCGTGCTGGTGTCGACGGGGAAGGCCAAGGACGCCATAGGCGTACAGTTGACGCACGAGCAGGTGAAGCGCCTCACCGACAAAGAGGTTGAGAAGTATTTCAAAAGGTACGAATCTTACGTGGGCTCAAAGACAACTGAGAGCTTGATCGACGGCTGCATTTTTCTTGTGACCAAAGCCACCGGGTTGGTCGTCAAAGTCAAAGACGTGGAAGCTTACCAAAAAGAACTCAGAGAAGACTACATAATCACCAAAGAGCTCTCCAACCTGGCTAGCAACCTTGCTTTGAAGTTCGGCCGGTGGCTTGCTGTCGCCAGCGTGGGGCTGATCACCACAAAACACATTGATTTTACCAGACCAGAGGCTGTGGAGCATGCTGAACAAAGTCCTGAGCAATCCTCAACAACAGCTGAATAATTACTGACAATTACAAAGCAACTGCTCACTATATTTGCTTGCTAAGTGTATAACCGACCACACAGCGCCAAAAATGACGCTAGGTACATCTGTAGTTCCGTGATGCTTTTGCCAAAAACACCGCTTTACATAAAAAGAGTTGGTATTTTTTTGGAATTTCTCTTAATGTGTCGAAAAGCAATATTTTTGTCTTCTTTTGATGCATCTTTATGCAAAAAGCGCCTGTAGTTGACTATTTCTTTTAAGTCGCTTCTTGCCTATTTCAGTACGTCTTCTTCTTCTCTGAAAACTACATCAATAAAACGGTAAATTTCTGAGCCTAAAGTGTCAATCTCTCCGAGCGCCTTAATCAGTTGTGGGTTGATCTCTTGGCCCGCCATCATTGCTCTGCTCTCTTTTCTTCAAAAGAACATTCGCGAGCAGCAACTGCTGAATAATTACTGACAATTACGGAGCAACTGCTGACTATTTGTTGCTTTCTCATTGTATCACCGACAAATTAAACTTTTCTCCTGTTAACATATCTTCACAATGTCGGCTGAACAATCTGAAGCACCGGGCGACGAAACACAGACAAAACAGCCCCCGCAACCATCTAATGGACAACTTACTTCGCCGGCTCCCACCACGCAGCGCCAAAAAACCCCAAGCGGGAGGCCACGGGCAAGGCAGTGGCTGAAAAAACCCGGCTGGCCCGAGAGGCGCAGAAAAAAGTCGCGGCAGAGGCCGCTGTCATAATTGCAAACAAAAGGGGCATTAGGCGCATGGAATAATTTTCTTTTAAAGGTTTGCAAGCAGTGTATACCAACGATGTGTTACAGATACATCAGCAATCATGAAATCTTTTTCAACATCATGATTGGCGCTGTTTTAGGCGTCGTTCTGGGTGAAACAATAAACATAATGTTCAACAAATTTTTTCAATCGTGTCCGACTCCCCAGACTTGTATGGGAGGATACAGAAAATGAGGAGAGAGAAAATGAGGAGGATGGGACAGAAAATGAGGAGGATGAAACACAAAATGAGGAGAAAGCAAAAACAGTGAAGACGGTAATAAAAATTTCCAATTAAACTTTTTGACTTTTTTTATATTGTCATGTCTGGCAAGTCTGACAATAAGTTTGTTAAAACGGTAATGGACGCGTTGGTTCTTACCGGCCTCATTACTGGTATCGGTTGGGGCACAAAACTGGCCATTAAAAAGAATTTAATAAATGACCCCAGCAATAGTTTGACGAACTATTTTGAATTCACTGCCGTCCCTGCGGCCAGCTTAGCGCTCAAAGGATATCTACTGGACGAAAAAATCCTTACCCCCCCTCCCCCCCCCCCCCCCCCCAATGTTTAATAATTTAAAAAATAGGGCCTGGTACAGCATGGCAACAATCGCGATCATGGTTGGCGGTGCAGTCCTCAATGCCGCCACTTTCATTGGGGGCAATTATCTCGCGAAGGCGCTTGGCGGCAGCGACGACGCCGCGCTTGACGAAAAAAAGCGACATGACAAGGCTCTCGAGGATTACCAGGCGGCTTACGCTAAATACAGCCGCCAGCGCACCAGCTCCTTGACTGGATCCAGACAAACGCACAAATCAAAGCGCCGGCCAAGCGGAACTTCACCAACACCGACTACGCTTTCAAACTTTATAACCATGCAGGCACACCCCAACCAACTTCAGGCTCCGCTGAAACAGCCCAAGTTCTCCGATTTCTACCAGCCGAGCGAGCAACAAAAAAGGGCGAGCTTGTGTTTTTGGGCGCTGGGACTCTCGCTTTGGGCTATGCTGCTTTTCGTTTCCTTTGAAGTTTTATGAATCCTTTTGTAGTAATGGACGCCAAACTCGCGAAGGTTTATTACAGCCCGGAGGCTTTTGGAAAGGCCTCTCCGCGATTAAAAAACTGGCTGAAGACGACGCAAAAAAGTGGCTAATCAAGCAGGCGATTTGGCAGATCTGTCTTCCAGCACCGCGTCGCATTCCTCGGCCCAAGTTCGATGTTTTCAGCCCCAACAAGGTGCACCAAGCTGACCATCTTTTTTTGCCGCATGACAAACTCCCCCGCGGGCGCAAAGTTTACAAGTACGCTCTTACAGTTGTCGACGTGGCCAGCCGATACAAAGAGGCCGAACCTTTGACCTCGAAAAACTCTGACGAGGTCGCAGCAGCGTTTCGCAAAATTTACAAACGCTCGCCTCTGAAATGGCCGGAAATGCTACCAGTGGATCCTGGGCGCGAATTTATGGGCGCTGTCACGAAAGAGATGGAAAACCACAAAACGTATATCCGACGTGGGCTCCCCGAAATTCACCGCGACCAGGCCATCGTCGAGCGTTTCAACCGCACCCTGGCTGAGCGCCTGTTTGGTTACCAGTATGCTGTGGAAATGCATTTGCAGGGAGCCAGCGATCTGTCGCGTGGGTGAAACGGCTTCCAGAGGTTGTTGCATCCTTGACCAACGAGAAAACAAGCCTGACTGGGAAGAAGCCGGCGGTTGCGATCAAAGAAAAGGCGGTTGTTTCCAAGCCTTCAGCGGCATATCAAAGACCTGTTGGAAAGCGCGAAAAACAGCTCCCCCCTCTTTTCAATGTCCGCTATCTTTACCAACCTGGCGAGTTGGAGGGCGGCAAAAAAAGAGCCACAGATCCTGTCTGGTCTTTGAAAGTCTTCAAGATTGAAAGAACTGTCATGAAACCAGACACGCCTGTTTTGTACTATTTGCACGACGGACCCAAACGCAGTTTCATGCGCGAAGAGTTGTTGGTTGTCCCCCCAAATACGGAGCTAGCCCCCGTAGGCCTCATCTAACAGCTCCATGATTCCAGCCATTTCTGCATCGGTCGGAGGGAGGTTATACCCGAAGGCCTCATCTAACAGATCCATGATGCCATCCATTTCTGCATCGGTCGGAGGGGAGTTGTACCCAAAGGCCTCATCTAACAGATCCATGATTCCAGTAATTTCTACATTAGTCGGCATGGGATTGTACCCGAAGGCATTTGTGTTGACCCCGTCCTCTGCTATCCATCTTTTCGAATCAAATGCAGAAAGAGAAGTCTTGTTCACGCTCATGCCGAAGATGTGGTGCCCTTTGCTCCGAAGAATGTTCATTCCGTGTGTCAGCTGTTTTTTTGCCGAAGAGTGTTTCTTTGTACTATTCGTGCAGGATTTCCTTTATGACCACGTTCTTTTTCACGCCTTTGGCTCTTTTCATGTTTTTTTTCGTCGGCTCTGATGATTGAGTACATCTTTGGCTGCAAACAGACACACTCAGCGATCGGGGTACCTGCACACTCGTCTTTCATTTTGCCCAAAACCTTTTTTGTTGGTTTCTGAATGCAGCGGGTGGTCTTTCGGGTAGTCGCTTGTGTCAAAGAGATGTTGGCCAAGGCAGCCTTTGGGCCCCATGTCTTTGTAAATGTCCTCTGTTTGTATTTCGAGCAGAAAGCTGTCGGTGTCTGTGTACAGAAGTTCGCATTTCTACCCATACTGCTTTTTCTTGAAAGATGTTGTAGAAAAATTCATACATCAGCAGTTTACTGTTTTCCAGTATTGTCATCCCGGTATTGCTTTTGCGCATGCTTATTCCTGCAAGATCGTTTGCAAAGAACTCGTGCCTTGAGTAAAGGGGGTTTGCAATCAGTTTCCTGAGCCTCATGCCCTGCTCCAGATAAAACTGCTGGTTGCGGAAGTACACGACGTAGTTCTTTTTGTCCTGCAACGTCAGTAAGAGCTTTTTGCAGTCTGGCGGGTTGAGATGGAGGTAGTTCATCAGCTTCTTCTAATACGGTGACAGCCATTCTTTTTTCACGACCTTTTTCTCGGGAGCAAGGGGATAACTGTTGTGCTCTTCATGGAGCTCTTGGGAGTATTCGAGGTCTACTTCAAATATAAAACCTTTTTTGCCATTTTTCTTTTATTTCAAGGATTTCGTCCTCTGACGGAAGCCAACTGCTCCACTTGAATTTCCCCACTGGGAGAGCCTTGCTCATCGCCCAGCCGTACAAGTTGTTGACGTCGAGATCCATGATGAAGGTGGTTGGTTTGCTTTCGTCGAAGTCTGGCACCAAAGGATTGCTGGCTTTGGCATGCCTTTTGCTGACCATTGAGATGCCTCCGCGCATCCCCCTCTCCACAAAGAGATGCATGTTGATGTCAGTGAGTAGCGCCAGCTCGATCCCTGTATTTTTTCAGGAGAGCGTCCCAAGACAGGCCAGGCGAGGTGTAATAGTGTGCTGGGTCCAAACCGTACCGCTTCTGGCAAATGTTTTGGAAGTTTTCGAAAACGTCTGCCAAAAGCGCAACGTCGGTTTTTACATAAAGGTCATGGTAGTCGCCGAGAGTTTTGCATCCAAATGTTTCCCAGACTTTGTTTGCATTAGCAAAGTCTTCGTCTGAAATGTGTTCGCCGGTTAGCTTGCTGAAGGATTGTTCTTTTGCCGGAAGGCTTGTTTCGGAAAACTTGTCCCATGAATCCATGTACTCATATGGATAGATGCCTTTTTTGCACAGCAGATCAAGTTTTTCTGTTTCGGGGCATAGTTTTTTCGTTAGTATCAGTGCCTCTTTATGTGTTGATTTCACAAGTGCATCTAAACTGGCCAACAGGAATGCATTACTGTCAATAAATCGCAAATTCCCTAATGAGAATGAAATGTATTTTTCCATGTTTTTTGCAATGCAGTTCAGCTCTCCAGCTCTTCTCACCTTCGACATTGCCTGCATAAGATGATGTGCATCGTATCCTTTCAGGTTATGGAATACGACAGGAATAGGAATTGTCTTCGGGTTAATTCGCAGCTTTTTGTTGCAATTATTGTGAGCTGCGCCGCGGAATCGCCCTGTTATGTGGCAATGGTCTTTTACTGCATCTCTGAAGTTTTTGCGCAACAATGGCTCTGAGCAGAACAAACATATTTTTTGTGGCTTGTCATCTTTTGGTTTTCTTTCGGCTTTTGGTCCAATGAAGTCTTTTTGAGATTTGTAAAAGCAACATTTGTGGCTTTGCCCGCTGTAGTTTCCTGTGTTGTTATCCCAAACACTAATTGAATCAAGAAACTCTGGTTTTATCAAGTTTTCGTTGCATATGTGGCATTTTGTGGCGTTTTTGAACCATACCCAATCTCAATTTGTCATTTTGATGGGTTTCGGTGTTTTTAAAGTTTCACGGATTTGTTTTTCAATGCACAACAGCCTTTCGAGAAACTCTTCAACAGCATTTTTTTTCCATCACATCCTTGCCTGTATTTTACAACTGGATTGTTTTGGCCGTCGCTTCTGCCAAAGGTAATGGCAAACCCACATGCAATGTGTTTGTCTGTTTTTACTGTGCAGGCTGGTTTTTCGCGTTGAGCTTCGGGAATTTTTTCAATCAAAGCTTCAAAGTCGGCGTAAATAACAAAGGGAGCTTTCATTTGTTTGAAAAGGTTTTGAAACTTCAGTATGTTTTTGCCTTTTTCAGGCATTTCAATTCTTGTAGGTGTTCCATTTACGCCATTGCAGTATTTCTGGTGATTGACAAGAATTTTTTCTGTTGTAAAACTAATCAGGCACATTGTGCAGAAGTGTTTTTTGTCTCCGTGTTTAGTCTGGTCGTAAAGTAAAGCTGACAACTTTTTCACAAAACAGTAGTGTGTTATTTCATCTTTACAAATAAGCATCAAGTTAATTCTTTTAATGTTTTTGTCCTTTGTGCTTATCCTGTGAACAATGGTTTAATCATTTTCCCACCCAAACACATTCAATGCAAGAGTGGGGTTTTGCTTTTCAAGTTTGTCAAGTTGTTTCAGTGGTGTGGGAAAGGTGATACCATCCCAGTTAATACCATCGTTTGTTGGATATTTACTGGGTCTTTGTGCATCTTTTTTTGCAGGAAATAAAGCTGCTCTCAAGGCCCATTTCAAACATTCATTGTCTAAGTTTTTCACATTGACAATTGCTTTTTTGCTGGCTAATTTTTTGGGTGTTGGAATGTAAGTACCGCCTCTCAAAGGTTGATACTTTGCAACATTAACGTATGCAAGTGAAATTCTGTCAATATTCCATCCCGATCCTTGTTCTGACCAATTGTCTATTTGCCCATGCATTTATAATGTCAATGAATTCGTTAAATCTTTGATCAAATTGTTGTTTAAGATTTGCTTTTGTAAATATAAACGGTTCATCTTTAAAGGGTATCTCAATATACAACTATTGTACATTATCACAGTGTTAGCTGTTATTATTGTTAATTTTAGCATTTGTAATTTTTAAGTTGTTATTTCTATATCAAGTTCATGTAAGTTATTATATTTTATATCATTAGTCTCATTTATATTATATATAAACATTGTAAATTAATTCTGGAAAACCCCTTGGGGAGAATTAATAATAAAGTATTGTCTTGTATTGTATTGTAGGAGCACTGTCACCGGGATTTTTGCTGTTTTTGGTTCAATTCTGCCAAAACTACTGCCTTTTACCTGTTATCGTGTAAAAAATGCTACTGCAGAATCAGCAACATTAATTCCAATGAAATTTTAGCAGGAAGAGCTAACCATAATTATTTTTTGGTGATTTTTCAATGCATAGCTTGAAATTTTGAAAAACCTGGCAAGTTTTTTCAAATTTCAATCCATTTTCATCCTCGTCATCTTACATGGAATACAGAAGTTTATGGTGTCAATGCAGTACTACACTTTGGCAACAACACTAGATCATTATTTTAAGGTTTCCACCGATGCATTGGCAGTTTAAAGCTTTTTAAAGTGATGGTACAATAGCGTGACACTGCCCCTTTAAAGTAATGTCTTTGTTTTTCTTCTCCCATTGTGCCGTCTGCATTTTGCTTTTCTCTTGTAAAATGTATTTCTAAACCAAATTGTGCTTTTATACTTCCAAGGTTACTAATTTCGTTCTTAATAGCGTCAAATGCTTTTCCACGCATAACGTTTTGAGAAAAACTAGCAACATTATGCCTATAAATATTTCCTGGATTAACATCCATCCTCAAAACATGTAACCAATCATTAAAATTGGTTTGTGAAACATTAAAAGTATCCCAAGGAACATCCTGCCCTTCGGCTTGGGCGGGCGGGCCGTTGTTTCCCACCGGCTGGGCGGCTTCGCCGTAGTATGTGTGCGGCTGCCATGCCTTTGTGTACCTTAAGCGCTTTTCTCTAATTTCTCGCAAATGTACCGTGTTGCTTGATGACCGGATATATAAAGGTGAAAATTTGTGGTTTTTTGATACGCGGCTAGGGTAGGGGTGGGGATGCTTTTTTTAGGTTAAAGTTTTAAAACATACGTTCTTTAGTCCATGGGGGTGGGCGGTTGGTTGCCACCAACGTTGGTAAATATGTGAAAGAGTGAAAGACACACATATAAAATGGGGGTTCTGGTCGCAGTGAAACCAAGCAACACAACAAATAAAGCCGAGGAGCGGCGCGACTCGGCTTTATTTGTTGTGTTGCGCGGGTGAACTGCGCCAGAACCCCCATTTTATATGTGTGTGCTTGTTTACATTCAAGGAGGATGGTCTTAGTTGTTGGATAATAATATCCTAGAAAGCGGAGTAACTGTGAGTCCTCTTCATACGCCAACCTAGATTGATCTCACGGGAACAAGTTGTCTCAGATTTATAAGCCGAAAGCTAGGCAATTGCTCCAAATTGAAAATTAATTTTGTCACCTTAGTTTACGATATAGCGGCAAGCAGAACGTCAATTCAATTTGTTCAAAACTGGTAATGCACAAGATAAAAGAACATCGCAAGTATTCATTTGTGGTCAGTTACCTCGATTGTCCCGTCGCTAGTCTTTGGCAATTTACGCTACTGAATAATCAAGGTGAATCAGCTTTAGTTTTATTCGCCCGCGCATGTGACAATTGTGCTTGAATCGAATCAGGATGCAACGTTCTTGCTTTGTTTATAAACATTTGGTTATTTCGTAGGTCAAAAGTAAATAAACGTGATAAAATGTGTTCCCTGTACTTTTTTGGCTGTTTATTTATGCACAGTTTCTTTTACTACAACTTCGTTGTCGCTCCATGTATTTCCTTTCAGTTTATAGTGCGTCTTTTTACCAAGTGTTGCTGAGTTGGGGGTACGTTTTATAGCCGAGTGCGCCTTATAAAACTACGGTGCTTTCACGTGGAAAGCTCTCTCTATACCATCATCTTGTTACCAAACAAGATGACAGCTTCTCCTGTATCCAATAGGTATATTGCCTTTTGGCAACATATCTGTATGTACTGACAGAAAAGAGGAAAAACATACTCAATCTATATATACCATACTCTGAAACCTTGGGTGACAAAATTTTAATAACCTTTTTTCTCATTTGGTTCATAAAATTCTTAGTGGCATGAATTATATACCCTCTGGAGCTATATAATATTTAATTTTACAGTCAAAGGACATAATAATTTACCATCTAAGTGTTTTTATCCTAAAGGAATGCTTGATTTGTTTTGGCAGCAGTTTTGGTGGTATGATAAATACATGTATCTGTACAAATGGTACAAGTAACCACATCTAGATTGGATGGAGTTTATGGGACAATGAATTATGTTAAATGTACATCATGCAAGTTATTGCAAGTAGTGTAATGATACATAAAGGTATAATAAAAGAATATAATGGAAAACTTTCAGGGAGGTTGGTAATGGCCATGAGATCAGATGTTTAGCATCAGTGTGCAGCTAGTCTCCTACTCAGCCGTTTTTTGCCTCATCACGCAACGCTCCTCGCCACTAACAGCTGCTGAAAACCGAACCACATTCCTTTCCCTTTGTGTTTGCGGTCTAACGAATTAACCAATCATGTATCACAAAAATGACAATGACGCCAGAGGAAACAGCATGCTTTTTGTTCTGTCAGAGATGTCACGGACTCTGGTCTCGAATGGAACAATTCCTATGAAGATTGTCCATAGTGTTTTATGTAACCGTTAGTGGCGAGGAGCGTTGCGTGACGAGACAAAGAACGGCTGCGTAGAGACTAGTGTGCAGCCCACACATTCACAAGCTTGCTCATTTCTAGACCAAGTTATGACTATTCTCTTTTCCCTTGCCATTTCGATACTGACATAAACCAACTGTAGGTGAACTCCTGACAACAATCCCACATAATTCATACATTACCCAAAATCAGAAACTTTTTCCAGACACACATACTTATGTTGGTGATGGGGTGACAAAAAATATGACAATGTTTACAAGCATACATATACATACCCATTTAGTGGCTCATTATAAATTGGGCCTTCATTCTCTAGATACTGGTTATAAGTTATCTAAATAACAGCTGCATTTGTGCACGCAGCAGTAAAATTATCGTACCCAGTAATACAGGACATGGAATGTGGTATCTTATCAGATGACTTTGAGAATCCACGACAGCAGACACTTTTCCCAGCCAGTTTGCATGGGCACACAGTTTCCACAAATGCACCTGCATTTTAAGCTCAGGTCAAGATTGTAAAGAAAAATAAACATTTCATTAAAAAAGCATGTAAGACTTAATTAATGGCATTTTGTTAATTACACGGATACCCCTGTTACAACGACTGTACATGTTATCTAGCCTTTGGGATTTCACGCAGTGTCCACATCGGAATGAAATCGGACTCAAAAACAGCTGCATGGAAATCATGGTATTGCATAACAATAAACAGTGAAAATGTACAAAAAACAGGGAGCAGATAAAATGCGTGAAATGAAAGCGAACAGCATGCAGTTGTAATTCTACGGCGACCTCTTCATAGTGTGGTGAATCTGATTAATAAAGGAGAAACGTGGATCAAAACAACAGCAGTGCATGGAAGTATGGCTTCACAATATACCTCAAAAATACAATTAAACGCCACAGAGAACAAAGCAAATGCTTCAAGGGAGATTCCAACATATTTATTGAACATTCTATGGCGACCTTTTACAGTATATTGAGTAAACAAACGCTCACCAATCCACTTGACCGATTCGGTTCTTGTTTACTTCGTATTCTTTGCAGTCAAACGATTAATCGGAGGTTCCAGCATACCGGATTCCGTTGCCATTAATTGG
>JAEMWC010000136.1:310000-315000 GCA_016490735.1 Pachyseris speciosa | reverse complement strand
TCGCGTAATGCAGGACGGTGTTATATGCTCAAATTTCTTGGTTTTCGTGATGATTCTGCACGGGAAATTCTGAACAGCTTGAAGCTTCTTGATGTTTGCAGCAGTTGTGTTTGACCAAACTGTAGAGCAATAGAACAACTTGCGTAGCACTAGAGCAGAGATGATCGTGCGTAGTGTGTTCCTATCAAAACTGTTCTTTACCCTGTTTATTTGACAAAGTTTGGCCATGCACGATGAGGTAATTTTGATGTTTAGTTCCTTGAAGAAAATGCATTTTCCCCCAGCGCCATTAAATTTGTTGATTTGGAGCAAGAAAAGTTAAACAAACTACTGGAATGAATCTCCATGTATTAGCTCGAATTCCTCTTTTGACAGTACCTCGTTTGCATTTCGTTTTTCGTAACTTGAATTAATTAAAAATAATAACAACAAATATTGTTACCTCAGAGAAAAATGTTTTGCTTGATTAAGGAAGGACTTTAAATTGAGCAGGTTCAATGGAGCCAGCATAAGGATTAACCCATTGGCACCTGTGCCGGCCAAAATCGGCCACGCAGAACCACGTCATCAGTTTTAATGCTCATGGACAACTTTTTACATGTAGCACATGTAGGGGTAAGAGATCTTTCAAACCATAGCCAAATGAGCACAATTCCGTCAAACGTGCCAGAGAAAAACAGTGATAATAACCAAGTGACGTTGAGCCAAGTGACGTGGAGTCCTTCCATCTAATCCTATGATCCTAAAAGTTTTCCTCAAATCTTTTCCCACCGAAAGGAAGCGCAGAAAATGCCCAGCAAGAGAAAAAGAAAGCGAGGGAAGAAGAGCGAAAGAAAAGAGGAGGAGAGAAAGCGAAAGGTAGAAGGAGAGGGGGCAGTGAAACTTTTCAACTTTTCAATCTCGAACTTTTGTTTAATTTCTGATGCCCGAACTTGGAAAGCTAACATTAAAGTGCTACTACGATCAGAAAACCAAATGAAGAATTATCCTCGCAGTTGTGAACGCAATTTATGCAGTTGCGAAAAGAAGCCTGAAAAAAATTCAGGACTTCAACGGGGTTTGAACCCGTGACCTCGCGATTACCGGTGCGATGCTCTAACCAACTGAGCTATGAAGCCACTGACGTTGGGAGCAGGTCAATTGTGGGTTCATATGTTCCCGTGAAAGAAATGAATGTGAATGATATATGAAATGAATCACATATGAACTGCGGAAATGAAATCAAATGAAGAATTATCCTCGCAGTTGTGAATGCAATTTATGCAATTGCGAAAAGACGCCTGAAAAAAATTGCGTTCACAACTGCGAGAATAATTCTTCATTTGATTTCATTTCCGCAGTTCATATATGACACACTTTCGAAATTTGAAGAAAAAAGACAAGTGATTTTCTGATCGTAGTAGCACTTTAAGGGCTAACAGAAGGGCACAAGGAGCTCCACCAGGAAACAGAATTTTGGGCAGTTTTGGTTCTTTTTTGGCTAGATTCCGGCCAGAAAACGGCTTGACATGTTTTAAAAGGTGTTTTTCGGCAAAATGCTCGGGTATCAATGGGTTATTATAAGGAAGGAAGGATCTTATGGTAATTCAATAACTTCCAGGCCTGACCAACACTTTACAGGTCAAAAGTGCAAGGCAAAGTTTTGCCATTGGTTTAATGTCTTATATGTGCCATTTCCTTCACTTTTAAATGATTGATATGTTTTTGTAGGCTGGTGCTTTCATGGGATTCTCAATCACTTCATCTGTGTTTGGTGGAGTAACAATTATATGTTACAGCATCGCCATTGCAATTTACCGTCGTGACCATTATTACCGTTATTATTGGAGGTCGGACAGTGGTTATCATGCAGAAATGGCCATCACAGCCATCATCTTGATTCTTGGAATTACAGAGTTTTTCATTGGAATCTGGGCAGCTGTCTTGTGCTGTTATATTTCCAGCTGTAATTGTTGTGCTACCCCATCACCCCAGGTATAGAGTGCTGTAACTAGTAGTAATCGTAGATTGGGAATGCATTTGAGTATCCATTGCTGTGGTGGTCTGATGTGATAATACTGAATTTGATTACAGGTATAGTAAGGAAAATGGTTTTACTTCATGCAGACATTAACAGTGTCTGACTGGAGTGCGAATGCTCTTACATGCTCTTGATGAGCTTCCTGCAAAAGGGGCTTACTGTTACAAAAGCTCTATTAAGCCCCCCTTTTCTATTAACCCCCCTTCTAATAAGCCCCCCATTTGGAAGTCAGTATTTGTAACAAGTCCCCCCCTCTCTAATAAGCCACCCACCTTGGGACATGAGATTTTGTCAGGAGCCCATCACTCCTGATTTTGTAATTAGCCCCTCCTATTCCCTCTTACGAAATACACTTCATGCGGCCCAGTTGGTTTATTTTTAAAGAAATATACACTGCAACACATAATATTGTTTACTGCTCTTTATTAAAATTAATATTAAGGTATCAGGATACCCAAAATGATTATAATTAGAAATAGAGCGTTTACTTGAGCGATTGCAGAGAAAAGCCTGGCAACCTATACATTTTCTGAAAGCGTAATATTTTTAGAATTCAATATCAAAATCAAAATTTGAAAAAAAGAAAACGTGTAATGTATATTAAGAGAGAAAGTGGAATTTAACGCTTTGCCTTAATCACGTTTGTTTCCCCACGCAAGTAATCAGAACAACGCGGTTAACATCGGAAATGTTTCCTAGCACTTTGCCCTCAAAAAATGTGTCAGTCTGCGATTTTTTCGTTGTTTCTTCATTTTTTCCCTGCACTCTCGTAAAGTTTGATACCAAAAGTGTTAACATATACTTCCAGAAAACAGGCCATAACTTTTAAACTGGAGCGAATTTCAAAAAATGCCGACACCTTTTTTGCAAAGTAGGTACTTAGAACATTCATGCCGATTTTCAGCACAATCGGTCAAAGGATGGCGGGAAAACGAACTTAAAATATTCACTCTTCACCAAGATTTTATTTTATCGAGAAAGAGTCGGTAAAAATTTTATTAAAACCATTCCCCAGCTAGATACGTCTGGGTGTCAAGAATCTCACTTGTGGTACAAGAGTAAATGACTAATTGACATATATCGGGCATGCATTTGTTCAGGACAACAACCTTATGACAGCCTTTACCAAACAGACATCTTCCAAACTATGCGAAAAGGGACAGAAGGAACTATTACAATGAGCGGCTTACAGGTTTGTTTTCAAACTTTCATTGTATCTTATACTGAAAGTATTTGTCCGCAGTGCCCAATATCATTTTGATAAAGCGCAACGACCCTGCAGAAACCATGCCATTGAACCAGTAAAAGATCGTGAGCAGACTCGAGGAAGAGAGCGGTTCATTCCGCCTTCAACCAACGTTAACCCAAGGGCAAAAATGCTAAAGGAGATGGTGGCAGTCCGGTTAGTGACTAATTCGAACTAAAAATCTTCAATACTTGATCTCTGACCTCTATAAATTAGCACACAACTGTAATTTGAATGCAAAGGCTAAAGCTAAAGTGTTATTACTTGGAATGTTTGATTCAGGCAACCGAGCCAGGAATCGAGCTGCAAAATTATGACTACGTACTTCTTATCGCATACTCATTTGTCCCTTTTGTAGCTACAATAGCAGTACACTTTCATCAGTTGTAGAATTGTGAATTTTTCTTGTCACCAATTCCTTCCAACATTTTTCCAGGTTTAAGATATGAGCCACGATTGCTTGAAGTGACACTGTTGTAATTGCTCATCACTGAAGGGCATTCTGTTACTCCTTCGCCGTTTTGGCTTCTTTGCCGATGTAAATGGACACAATTTTTTCTTGCACTTTCGCGAGGACATCACGGCAATAAACACAGTAGAGCGAAATAATTTTTCTTGAGAACTAGATAGGTTGCATACACACTTGCTTTGTTGTGATGAAATGATCACAGTGAAATGCTACGCGTTCATATTCACACGTGACTTGCGGTGAATATTTGACAGAACTGGTGATAGAAACTTGTCAATGAATAATTAGCCAATTAATAGCATCACAAAATAGTTTTTCATAATTCTTTTAAAAAGTAAACCAGCTTTTCTTCTCATTTTGTTTTTTACAAAATGTTCATTCTAGTCTTCCCGATTCGAATCATGAAAAATGTGCTATAATTTTCAATTTTTGGCCAAATCCTGGTACCTTACAATTTCACTGTACATTGTCTTTTTACAAAAAACTATTCAAGACAAAAACGGCATGTTTAAGATTTGAAATAACCCCCCCCGCCCCCTCTATTAAGGCCCCTTCTCTAATAAGCCCCCCGTTAATGAGGCCTGAAATTAAGTAAGCTCCCAGGGGGCTTAATAGAGCTGTTATGACTACCTTTTTGGCCTTAAAATCCAAATCTCTCTTGCTAGTACTTATTTTGTGATTTAAAGGTCTGGATTCAGGTAAATAATAATAATAATTATTATTTTATTATAAGGGTTCATAAAGGTTTATTAAAATAAAATGGATAGAAATATTACAATTTAGACTGGCCTACGTTGTACAGGTAGCTTAGCTAATTGTGGCAGGCCAGGCCAGTTATTTTGTTAATTGTGTCAATAACAAAATGCTCAAATATGATTGGTTCTCAACAGCCTTTATTTGTGGCTTAATTGGCTGCTTCAGGTCCAAACTGTCCGATTTGAGCTGTCTGATTACAAACACTTGTAATCGGACAGGCCAAATCGGACAGTTACCTTATTTGGGTATGTTGAGCAGTAGCTGCTATGTGCATGTCGTGTCAGTTGTCAATCTACAATACGTTTTACAATTTAGAAAGTTGACCTCTTTTGTTATTGACACAATTAATGGTAATCGGACTTCGTGTCGTACAATTCAGGGTTAATAGTGCTCATGATTTCAAATCAGCCTTGCGCTACGCGCTCAGCCAATTTTTAAATCACTCACCCGATTAATTACTCCCTGAATTGTACTCCACTCAGTCCTATTACAATTACGTATCAGGGGCA
>JAEMWC010000136.1:282500-305000 GCA_016490735.1 Pachyseris speciosa | reverse complement strand
TACATGTCTTATGAAAAATATAAACAGGCTCACTAGTTTCACAGTTGTGTAAACATTTTTTTGAGGTTTCAGCTGTAAGAGACTATAGATAGGAAAATAATTAATGAATATTAAAGTGGTGTTTCTTTTTCTTTTTCTGGCAAGGCCTCAATAACAATCTTTATCTGGCTATGGCCAAGCTTGGCAAAAGAATAATATTACTTCAAAAGTGATGTATTTAGTAAAGTAATAAACAGCAGTTGTTCATTGCACTAAAACTTAAAATCAGTTTTCAGATACCTCCTCAGGAGCATTCATCAGACTGTTTATAGGATTGTTCTTTTGTTATTGTCTTTTGCTCTTTTGGTATACATATACTGTTATTTTTAGTTTGTTAATGAGGACCACTAGTTTATCAGTTTTATTTGTCAAGTGTATGTTTCCCTCATGAAATATAAAGTTGATTATTATTATTATTATTATTATTATTATTATTATTATTATTATTATTATTATTATTATTAAGCGAGTGGGAATGTCATCCTTTACATCACTCCCTTCCTAGGATTAACCCTGCTACCCTTAAGCTTAGACAAGTCAAGCCTACATTTCCGATTTGCAATACTGAGCGTTTTAAGAATTCTTTTATTAACAGACTTAGTTTTAATTACAATTTAGCTATTGGTAATTAATGCATATTTGGCACATTTTTAAGTACTTAATAGTTATATATAATCCATGTAACACTTGATATGTATTTTATCAGTGAAATAAAGACTATTATTACTATTATTATTATTATTTTGTTTGCTTATTACATATGTTGTTATTGTGCAGTATTTGGTGAGCACTAGAGTAGGCTCAAAATAGTCATAGGATGCTTTGTGTCCTGGATAAGAGTAATGGCTGCCTCTGGAAGCAAACCAGGAATACTCTCCAACATGTTTTGTAATTCTTGAAACCTACTATAAAATATAAGCGGGAGACCTTTATTTTTTGTATGTTAAGTCCCTTTATGGTTTGAACTCTGTTTTATGTGTTACATCATCTCCATTTTTCCTTTTGTTATCTTTCATTGTAGCTGCCAGTCAAGATCTAATGAATCATGGTATTGCCGTTTGATCTGCCCGAAAGAAGGAGTGACATCGTTAATATTGTATGACTTCTAATTTAGATGTTAGACCCGCATAAAAGCAATGTAATGTATGGGACATGCCACAGCAATAGTAATGACAACTTAATTTATTATTAGTAACAGCTTGTAACTTTGCAAGTCTACTTTATAAACTATAAACTGCCGCCTGGTTATGAAAACTGCAATTATCTCTTTTTATTACATTAGCTCGGGCACATTTACAATAGGCGTTATTTTCGTTACAATGTATTAGATTTGTATTTTTCATTTATGTGTGTATACTAGATATGTAAATTATTCTCACACAAATAGTAGTTTTTCTTACAAGATGCTTCAACTGTTTTTGTTACTTTTTGTGTAGTCAAGTCAAGCACTTTTAGCATGCTAGCCTTGGGCTTGGAAGACTGGGTGACCATGTTATACTTAAGCAACATACCACAAGTTTCTATGGTTTATGTAATGTTTAATAAATAAGCAGGAGGGGTTTTTTATTAAGTTTAAAACACGAGGCGCAGCCGAGTGTTTCAGGAATTGATAAAACATGAATTGCGAATTTATTGAACGGCTTAAAAAACTTTACTGTACATCTATTCACACTAAAATTTAGATTTTGGGTTATTTTGGTCTAGACAATCGGATGTAAAACTTAGCCATGTCTTTATCAGATATACAGTAAAGACACTCATTAAAAATTAATTTATTTTGTATTTTCCTTCATGAATTGTTAATGACTTTTTTAAGGGCTGATAAACCACGCGGAATTTTGGAAGAACACTCGAAGAATTGGTAAATCACAAGCCGCAGGAGAGTGATTTAAGAATTCTTTGAGTGTTCTTCCAACATCCCAAGTGGTTTATCAGCCCTTAAAAAACTGATTATTACTTCAAGAAACTTGTGGTATATTGCTTTTATATAATAATTCAGAAGACGCACGAATTTCCATGAGCACACACACACACACACACACACTTTAACACCACTATAAAGGTAACAAGGTATAAATATTGATAGCAGTGATTCATCAAAGCAAGTGCTGAAAACTTCCTCGACGGTGTAAACATTCAGTACAATCCAACTGCGGTCCAATACTTCCACTCGTGGGTTAAATTTTGTAAGGTAGCTAAAACCAAGTTAGAAAATTTCCCTCAACGTTAGTGTAATTTTCAACGAGACATTTGTATCTGGCATTTGTTTCTGACTGTTGGTTTAGTGGTCCCATGTTTGGGATGTTTATATTTATAAGTTATAAAAAGTACTGTTAAACGAGTCTTACATGCTGGCTCCGCTTATTTATAAACACACGTGCTTAGTATTAATCCTGCTGTATAGATTGTACATCTTTCGGTTGTTGCTTGAACAAAATAAATGCAAACGGCCCTTTATAGCTCAGTCGAAAGGCGCCTAATTTGTGGAAGACGATTTTCTTTCTCTTTTCTGTAGCCACAACGAATCTTTTCTCATGAGCACTTTCAGTTTTAAAGTAATTCATTTATTTTTTTAAGTGTTGGAAGAGGGGTGGGGGTGTTTAATAGGAAAAGAAGAATCAACCCGGATAAGCGTGCACCACAGTCGCTAGAAAGGGGAAGTGAAAGGGGGTAAGACAAGGGGAGTACGAGTGAGAAGAAGACCAAACAACACATCTACACGCGGTTGGTGCGCGCACCCGATACCCGTCTACCCTCCCCCTTTGCACCGCCTGTCTCACCGGTGAGGACATCGCAACCGCTTGTACACCTGCCACATTTCCCGGCGACGGTATTTTTAAGTGAGGTCTGGCGCCTGACCCTACATTTTCATCTTGCACTATCGCAACGACGCCGTATAGTAGAACATCGTCAGCCCAAAACCTAACGGTTGATTAAGAGGGCAACATACCTGAATGCTACATTTTTGTAACTTTTTTACCTTTAATCCTTATTATCTTCTCGAGATTTTAAACCATCCAAAAAATCCATTATAGTCTTGTAGCACATAACCCCATAAATATCTCGGAATTTTTGGGTGATTTTTACAGTGTTTGTGAGGAAGAAGAGAAGGTGGGAGGGGAGAGTGATTTTCAGGGAAGGTGAGAATAATGAAGATTTTAAGGTGATTTAAAATTAAATTTGGAGGTTAAAAATTACTGGACGAACACCAAACAGTCCGCCCTCAACCTGACATGCACCCGCGTTGTAGTGGAGTGTCTGATTGTTTGTGTGTGCCTAATAACAACTTTATTAAAGTCTCAAATCTTTCTAGCTGAGAAATTGGGGAGACTAAATCAAATCAACGCTAAATGAAATCAAATCAAATGTTTGTTTTTGGCGAGAGGGGAAAACCGGAGTACCCGGAGGAAAACCTCTCGGAGCAGAGTAGAGAACCAACAAACTCAGCCCACTTATGACGCCGAGTCCGGGAATCGAACCCGGGACACATTGGTGGAAGGCGAGCGCTCTCACCACTGCGCCAACTCTCCTCCCCCATCAAATCACTTCTCATTTCACTTAACACCCAGGTATATTGTAATTTATTTTGGCCATGCCCGTCGGAGGGACCTTATGAAAGGCTTTGGAATAATTACAAGATCGAGGGCAGCAACTAACTGTTCTTATAACATCAACTCGGTTCCGATGATTGAATCAGTGCGTGCCCCGCTTGGAATCCCCATCAACAATAGTTGTCAGATAAACTAGAACGAATTCAACGAAATGCCTCCTGGTGGATTCTTGGCAAGGACATTTCTTACGAGGAAAGACTGTCGAAGCTAAGATAGATGGATCTGAAAACCCGTTGGAACGTTATAAGTCTGATACAACTTTTTAAGTATATCACGCGCTTTGGAAATGTAAATCTAGATGATTATGTAAAGTTCTCTACTTGCCGCACAAGATGTGACAATAGTTACAAGATCTGGCAACTCCATGGACGTACAAATATCCTTAAGTATTCCTTCTGGCATAGATACATTGATGAGTGGCCGGAATTTCTTACCGAAAAGATGTCGAATTCCTTACCGAAAGATGTCGTAGAAGTTGGTCATTAGGGTTTCTGTATCGCACTAGGATATTCTCTCTAGGATGTTTTAGATTGGCCATATTGGCTACATTTACTTGTTACATAATTAGTTAATTAAATTATTTGGTTATATTGTTACTTCAATATTATAGATCTTAGAATTATTTATACATTTTTAGATTGTTATTGTTTTATTTATGTCATAGGATTTTTTATATAGTTGGTATATACATTTATTCATATTTTTATATATTTACACACTTGTATATCTTTTTTCTTCTGGGGGTCAGCTTCTATATGAAGATTAATTTCTTCCCTGTTGACAGCTAGCCTCATTCGCAGCCGTTGTTTGTGCCGGTCCTATTCTCCCTCCCCACCAACAACTGCTGAACCGAGCCGAACATTCCATTTCAGGAAGTGACCAATCACATCGTGGCTTTTAAATTTCGGTGGCTAAGTTCCCGTTGCCTCCTTTGCAGCCATTGATTGTGTCGGTTCTATTCTCCTGCCTGATTGGATACTCAGACACAATGGGAATGGAACTGTCCGGCTCGGTTCAGCGAAGGAGAAAAGCTGACACCCTGTTTGGATGTTTGCATTTTTTTTTTCAGTTGTATATGCAAATAAAGTTGTTATAAATAGATTACATAAAATGTTTGGAAATTTCATATTAATCAAGCTATGAATGAATTATATGATCAAGAATCTTGGATAAGTGAGAGATATTGGCCTATAGTTACTCGGGTCAGATTTCTTCCCTTTTTTAAAGGGGCACTGTCACGCTATTGTACCATTACTTTAAAAGGCTTGAAACTGCCAATGCATCAGTGGAAACCTTTAAATAATGGTCTAGTTTTTCTGCTTAAGACTGTAGTAGTGCAATGACACTATAAACTCCTGTATTCCATCAAAGATGACGACGATGGAAATGGATTGAAATTTGAAAAAACTTGCCAGTTTTTTTTCAAAATTTCAAGCTATGCAATGAAAAATCACCAAAAAAGTTATTATGGTTAGCTCTCCCTACTAAAATTTCATTGGAATTCATCTTGCTGATTCTGTAGGAGCATTTTTTTTTTTGCATGATAACAGGTAAAAGGCAGTAATTTTGGCAGAATGTAACCAAAAACAGCAAAACTCGCGGCGACAGTGCTCCTTTGAAGACAGCTTGTTTCCATCTGAACGGAACAATCCCATTATTTAGCGAATTCTGAAAAGTATCCGTTAATACTAGGGGAATCTGTAGTGTATACTCCTTAAGGAACCAGGCAGGGATCAGGAGGGATCCCCTCAGGGCCTGAGGCTTTGTTTGGGTTTAACGAGGACTCAGTGGGACTGAATTATCAATGAGTCCAAGATGTTAATTTAGTCAACAATGTATCTCGATCTGCGTTTCTTTACTTGTTTTCTTTCTTTTTCCTTCCGTTTCCGATTCAGTTTTATTCTGAAGAAGAATAGGATGAAGTATTTCCGATCCGGCAAAATGTTTTCACGTTTTCCGAAGTTCCGAAGGTGTACAATCATCGACAAAAGTAGTTGAGACACTCCCCTTAAAACACCTTGTACTTAAAACGCGTGAGTTTTCCAATCTCCAATTCTCACATTTCGACCCCCTCCCCCCTTTTGAATGTTGTAACCACGTGCCAGTATCCTCGGAGCGTATTTCTTGGGGTAACCATCCATAACAAGCCTAAAATTTCAGACCACGTTTCTTCGCCATCAGCGAAAGCAAATAAATCCCTGGGCATGATAAAACGTAACCTTTGGCATAATTGCCCAACGCTTGTGAGAGACAGAGCATTATTACACTGAGCTCTGGTTAGACCTGAGCTGGAATATGCAAGTGCATGTAGCTTGGGACCAGTATCTCAGGAATATATTGCCTCGCTGTTGAAGGGTCCAATTTCTACGTACAGTTCTAACTACTGCCTGCGGAATGGTTATATTTCAAATCTACGGGCACGGGGGTGGGGGGGGGGGGGGGAGGGAGTACTCCCTTATTCGGGCTATATAGGTATGTGCGGCCCCAAAGGGTATCGTTTTTTTTGGTCTGAAATAGAGTATCGATTTTGACCATTTCGGTCTGAAATAGGGTATGGTTTACGCACTCTAGTCTTCAATTTGGTTTGTTTTTAAAAGAAGCTACTTTTTCATCAGTAAGCGATTAGACCATCAACAAAAGCCCTTCTTTCTTGTCTTTTAATTATGTTTACGCCAACCGTGTACGTGAAGTAGGTCTGAAATAGGGTATCAAATTTTTTGGCCAGGTGTGAAATAGGGTAGGGAAAATCGCAGATTTTGGACTGAAATAGGGTAAGGGTTTCAGGAAGCGGGCCGCACACCCCCACCCAATTTTTCTGGGAGTACCCCACCTCCCGGGTCTACAGGGTAGGAAAACAAAGCAAACAAAAAAAGAGCAGGACACAAGCAAGCAAACATATATACACTGTGTTAATGATATATGAAATGAATCATATATGAACTGCGGAAATGAAATCAAATGAAGAATGATCCTCGCAATTGTGAACGCAATTTATGCAATTGCGAAAAGAAGCCTGAAAAAAATACACTGTATATATAGTCTTCATCAGGGTCACGAAAACAGGGGCGCTTTCCATTTGAATGAAATGAGCTACTCAGGTATATAAGGACTGGGTAACTGGGTCTGCCATTATCTTCCCAAAACGTAAGGGGGTGGTCTACCTTTGAAAGGAAAGAAGCGATAACAGTGAGACTTGGCCATGGGCTTCGGCCTGTAGAGATAGGATAGTTGGTTCTCTTGTTACCATGGAGACGAATTGGGTGAACACTTAAAGTGAATTTTCTGGTTTTTCCTTCAAGGGCTCTGCACACTAGGAAAAATAACTTTTAATCAGACTTTTAGCGGCTTGTATCCTTAACTGTTGGGGGCAGTTTCCAAATCCAATTGGAATGGTGCACTACATGCCCCAGATGTACATTTTTTGGACGTTGGGTGACATTAAAGTCGTGCCAATTCATTAATCACGTGACCTGGACACGCCTTCCAATTAGTTTCATGTACAACTTCTGTCGCCCAACATGATTCATGATCTACATGATTTCAGCACTCGCAAAGTTCCATTGACTTATGGCTGTTATGCGTTTGGCCTCATACACCATAAGCCTTTTTGGGACATCACGCCAAGCCGGCCACTTCCTGAATGGAACAGGTCAGCACTAGGGGTTGTCACAGCCAGAGTTTTGTTACGTCCCTACGAGAAGACTAGAAAGTCTAACCGTTTGTAGATGTCATTACAAAGGCAACACTTTCTCCTCAATTATTTAAAGACCCTGAATGTTGGTCCGGTTTTGAACCCGCGACCTCCCGCACGGTAGTCCGGTGCTCTACCACGTACTGAGCTAACCGGTCGGCGGTTAATTCAAACGTTAGTTCTTAGATACATTTGCTCTAAGGTGATGTGCATCTTGCCAAAAGAAAACAAAGAAAATTGGATACCTTAAAGAGTCACGTGATCACTTATGTGGCAGTTACCTAAACGAACTTGGATAACAAGTTTGAGCCTTTAGCTAAGTTTCATGTTAAGATTGTAAATACTTTCAGAAATTGACCACCCCCGCCCGGTTAGCTCAGTGGTAGAGCACCGGACTACTGTGCGGGAGGTCGCGGGTTCAAACCCCGGCCGGACCAACACTCAGGGTCTTTAAATAATTGAGGAGAAAGTGCTGCCTTTGTAATTACATCTGCAAACGGTTACACTTTCTAGTGTTCTCGGATAAGGACGATAAACCGTAGGTCCCGTCTCACAACACTTGTTCCTAATAATCTGTGGGACGTTAAAGAACCCACACACTGTTCGAAAAGAGTAGGGGACGTAGTTTCCGGTGTGGTGGTCTACCTTTCATCTGTCGTTTTTCTTACTAACCAGGGCGCCCATGATGTCTGGTTGTTAACATTTTTTTACATTTGTGACATCAAATCGCAATGAACAGTCGGCGCATGTTGCAGCGAACCGTGAATACTTATCGGTATGATGCTGGAAAATATTGAGGAAGGTTACGCCGGTTAAAATTGTCCGCTCATTCGTCGACGATTTTTCCAGGGTTTGTAACACGAGCGAGATGGTTTATGCGAAGGAGCTAAACGTATCAGACCGTTGTGGCGCGATTATCCGCTGTTTTGAGATTTCCTGTTTGTAAGTATGTAAACAAGATGATGCCTCTTCTCGGTTCTGCACGAAATGCAGACGAGAGTTGGAAAAGTTAGAAAACTTAAATGGAGCCTTAGAATATTTCAGAATATTTCAGAAATCAAGCACACCCTTGCTTTGTAGGAATTTTCGCCACCTTTCCTCCTGAATAATAACATGTACGTCACAACCAGAACCAAGAGAGCAGGCTGCAATACCGCGATCGGCTAGCTCTTGAGTTTGTGAGTCGATCAATAAGTGCAGCTAGTGAGTGGGAAGATCACCAAAAGGACATGTAGATCCAGTAGACAGGCGCAAATTGTTCACAGATTAAGGATTTTCGGGAGTCCTGTTTTCCGGGTTGGGACTTTCCCGATGGAAATTCGTTTACCATTTAGATTCTATGTTTCGTACTAGTTTCAGTCCTCTTGGCTTTTGGCCGAGCGTATTCTATCCAATCAGCGAGCGCAACGTGACAATCCAGAAATTTTAGGTAAAGAAAACGTACTGTTCCTTCCCAACGAAAAAATTCCCAACCGAAATTTCCGGAATTTTTTTCTAAATGGTAAACAACCTTGGACTCCAAAGCGACCAGAACAGCAGTTCAAAACGCAGAAAAGAATCCACGATCGTTGAAAGAAGCCCCCATAATTATGCGGATATATTGGGCGCGATCCGTTTGGTTAAAAATTCCGGAATTTTCGTTTCAGAGGCAAATGGAACGGTAATTTCCGGAAAGTTCATCTCGAAATTTTTGGTCAACCTCTCGAGGTTGTCCATTTTCACGAAATATCGGAATTACCGGAAATTTCCTGTTCCATTTGGCGTTTTATTTCGGTGAGACGCTCGGCTCCCCCAGTTTCCTTTGCTGTCAGATGTCGAAGGCAAGATGGCGGAATCTGCATTTGCCAATCGGACGAGACCGGTTTACTGAAGTGGAAAAACCGTTCCATTTGACACCTGAGTATTTCAGATTTTTGCCCAAATCGATCGCGCCCAAATTTTCTGTCCACAACCGGTTTATGGGCTGGGAAGCCACGCTTTTCCTAAGCCAATCAGAGTTGTGGTTTTCTTGAAGAACCAATCAGCAGACTGGGACAAATTCTGTCCCTGAATGAGTAGGGAGTTTTTAGCAACTTCAGTACGGCAACCGGAAGTAATTTTGTAAAAATATGGACTATTGCGCATGGCAGGCATTCGCTTTCAGCCATAGCGGTAAATCCTACTACGTCGGGAGAAGGGATTTCGCGTAGTCTCTGGTACGTGAGTTTTAAATCGCTTCTTTCTACTTTTCAACGGGCTTCTTTGATTTTTTAACCGTTTAATGGTACTGAAAAACCCTCCTAATTCATTCAGAATGAACATTTATGTACCTTCCTTCTTTCAACCTAACAAATCTGCGTTTATTTTCAACAGTTGTTTTATGCAGTGAAATGGCGGCGGCAAATGGCAAGAGGATTTCGTTAGTACAGCTTCATTGTTCACAGGCGTCCCAAGTTCAACGAAGGTGACGCGTAAAGATGTTGTGTTACTGACTGTAATAAAAAGTTTTGTACGGGAAACAAACAGAAAATACAACACTTTCTTAATAAAATCAACTTACCTCGATAAACTGTTGTATTCTTTATTGTCTAGCAGTTTTTCAGGCGGGTTTTTAGCGATTTTAGCCGGATTTTCGCCGTTTGGGTTTCCTAACGATAATAAAAATGCATTTTTATTATCGTTATTGCATTTTTATTATCGTTAGGAAACCCAAACGGCGAAAATCCGGCTAAAATCGCTAAAAACCAGCCTGAAAAACTGCTAGACAATAAAGAATACAACAGTGTATCGAGGTAAGTTGATTTTATTAAGAAAGTGTGGTATTTTCTGTTTGTTTCCCGTACAAAACTTTTTATTACAGTCAGTAAAAAAAACATCTTTACGCGTCACCTTTGTTGAGCTTGGGACCTGTGCATTGTTTTATTTTTATGTCTAAAGCTGTGTTTTACTCCATTTCCAGAATTTTCAATGCTAATTTCAGACATTCTTAGCATGCAGTATGATTTGCAAGTATGTTCGGACGGTTAATCGATGTGTATTTTACTTTAAAATAATTACACTATATTCCAACGCGATTGAGGTGTCTTGATTCATTTCAGTCGCAAGTGAATGTAAATAAATAATCGTTTCCACACGATTTGTCAATAATTTTGTAATTATTGGTCTCATAGATCATACCGGGAGTCGTGGCCTCTGTTTAATATAGTACTGAACCAGTAGGGGTTGTGAATATCAAATTATAATTTCAAGCCTTTTTGTTCTACAGTCGCGTTGTTGTTCTAGACTGCGAAATCAGTTCTAATCCTATTTGAGAATATCAATGCGAGAAGTTTTTCAACGCCTCCGCAGAAACTCTCGCCATAACAAAGTAAAGTGAAATTCCTTGCTCCTTTGAAGGAATTTATTCCCCAAAGTTAACTGGTGAACGCTGTAAGAAACAAACTCGAACGTAAACTTCACAGCCGTACTATCTTGAAGGGCTACAGCGACGTACTCACCCAAGACCTCCTCGGCCACGACAGCCGTAGTATCGCCCGCCAACTGACTCCCAAGTTCTCGGCTCGTGCGACCAGAGGCTCGTCTCTCTTGTTCTATTTTGGCTTTTCACTCCCTTGTTGTAAGACTACCCAAACTTTCCCTAATCAGATATCACGCATCTGTTATTGCTCGATTCTATAGTCTCCAACGTACGCAGACGTTCTTTGTCTCGTCACGCAACTCTCCGTGGCGAGGAGCGTTGCGTGATGAGACAAAAAACGGCTGCGTAGGAGACTATCGATTCTACAGCTATAGCAAACTTTACTCAGTTTGAATTTTAAACTAGAGAATGGCACTAACTCCCACAATTAAGCTGCTGCGTGTCCTATCAGTACTTCAAACTTGGATAGCCGTGTGGTTAGTTGTGCTTGGAACAGTGGAACGCGTTCGAGTCGTTTGGATGCACTCTGGAGTGGGGCTCGCCATTTGGACGGGTGTTTGGGTGAGCAAACTTCAAAATATCTATATAGACAGTAGTGCTTTAAAAAGCCTACGTTAAGGTTGCTAAATCTGCAAGCTGCTAAATATACCGGGAAAAGTTAGATCTACTGTGTGTTTGTTCTGATCAAAGTGCCATAATTTAGCGAACATTCGAAGGTAAATACTCAAACCGACGTAGTTTTAATAATTTAAGCTTAAGTTATACTGCATGCAATATGGAGACAGCGCGCACTAGAAAGTAAAAAACAAGCTTCATGTACACGGCTGATCACAGATGTTTATTTCTTCTTTCTCCGACGCTCGTTGCCAACACTGTGTGGCTTAAACTGTTTTGGCGAAGAAGGAGAAAGGAAATCTGATAACTATGAATAATATGAAAATCATGTAATTATTTGAACTGCGAAGTTATGAATGAATAATTATGTGTAAGTCATTGAATGAGTTGCCAGTAATCGGATACCTGTGTTATGCGCAACGTTATTCCTGTGTTTCCACTCTTAAGAGAAAGGGCCCTTTCTCTTAAGAGTGGAAACACAGGAAGCACATAAATCGCTCAAATCGCGATAGATCAATAAAATAACCACACAGATAACAAGCAACACACCTTGGATGTAAGGTAAGGCTTTTTTATTGAGAAGTTTTTTGTATATCTATCAACTAGAACCGATTACCGGGATTCCCATACAAATCCTTATAATTTGCGGCTCCATCTTGTTTATATTGCGTGATACGGTACTCAGCATGAGCTTGCGGTGCCTGTGATCGTGATAAAGTCAAAGTGACAATAAGGTCTGCTCTAATCATTTTGCACAAGGCCGGAGGCCAGGGTTGACTGACGAACGAAAGCCTTTATAGCAATTTTCCTTTAATGTGAGAGATTGAACTAGGGAGGTTCCTTGAGTATTTTTCTGAGGGTTGGCTGATGTTGAATGGATACCACTTGTCCATATAAAGGACGTTCGACAAACCATTTTTTATGCTGGATGGAATTGTGTGACAAAGGGCTTTCTATTTCTGTTTCGCATGTTTCTCCACTGAACTCTAAGGATGTTGCTCATTAAAACAGCTAGACAACCTTTGGATCTCTCCATGATCACTGGTTTTATCCCTCCATAGCAAAATTGCTCAGTACCCTCGAACAACAATTTATATCCTTTGGGAATGTGGGGGTAAAATCCAGCAGCAATGATAAGATAATGTTGTAAAACACATAATTAAAAACAAAATAATATCACCACATGTAATTACAACTGAAAAAGCTTTATTGAGTGAATCCCCTCCAATTTATATCTGTTCGTACTATTTCGAGACCAATACTTGTTTCAGATTCAGTGGATTTCATAATCTGCCTTACGTAACAAAGTGTTTAGCGATAGAGTTTACCGCATTAATCACACGAAAACTCAACAATTTCCACGCACCAACATTAGTCACCTCCACTTCTCACAAAGTCACGGCGAAAATGCGTTATTCTTTGTTCAAAATCACTGCTTTTGATGCAGAAACAACTTTACGCCATACATTTCTTTCTAGCGACTTACAATGTTTGCCCCCTGGCGATCCCATAATCCGTTGTGCATAACATAGTTATCTGATTACTGGCAACTCATTCATTCCAAAAGCGTCTATCCCCCCCATCCCGGGCAAACACCCGGGCATTTGACTTTTTTGAAAAATTTTTATCAAATGCCCTGCCTCTGTTTGCAGTTTAGACAGGAAAATGTCCCACTCTCAGGGCCCCAAAAAGGACAAATCAAGTGTAAATCACTTGTTGCACGAAGCATTTTGGCACGCTCCCCGCTCATAATGAATAATTTATTCTAAAATCACTTACCTTTCTCAAACCAAATCTGAAACATTGTGCGCCAAAACTCTTTTCCGATCTCTTTTGTCGGCACTCCAAACTTTGAATAAAGGCATATCAGCTGTATATTTAGTAAACAACAGAAAACCTACACGGAATCTTGAAGTGAAGTTAGCGAAGCGGCTCCCATGGTGAATGAATGAATATTTGACACTTGGAAGCGAAAGATGCACGAAACCCTGTAGCTGGCGACTGCCGACCAATTTTTAGCCAATAGTCAAATGCCCCACCATGCAGGACAAATTTCAGATCAAATACCTGGGATATGCCCAGGGGGGGTGGGGGGAATGGGCGCTTTTGGAATTGACTGATACATTATGTGAGTGATCATCGCAGTTGTGAACACTACTTATGCAGTAATGAAAATAAAGCCTGAACAAAATTCAGGCTTGTCTGGGATCTTGAACAAGCCTGAATTTTTTTCAGGCTTTATTTTCACTACCACTCATTCACTTCCTGCTAAACATTTTGAGAATCCAATCAGACCAGCATAAGTATAATGCTTGGACAATATATATAATTCATATATATTCTGGATATGTAATAAACTAAAATTCCAATGAAAATTCCATGAAACCATAGAACCAAAATTACCAGTCAAATGAGCATGATTTCATCAGTCCACCGAAAATCAAAACTGTCCACAAACTGTGGACCTTGCAATGAAATATAACTACATGTATCTAGAAAATGGGACAATCTCTAATGTATGTAGTATATAATAGAAATGTCTGCTATTTTGTTCTGCAGGTGGGCATCACTGGAGCTTTTGGTGTTTTCATAACTTTTAAACGAGTACAGAACTTGTCATATGGCTCACAAATTCCTTCGCATTTGGTACGTACTTATGAGATGGAATTAATTCTTCTGAATAGTGAGGTCCTGTTAGGGTAAATTCTGACAGGTGACATGAAGGAAATGAAATGACAACAAACGACAAGACCGCTCCCATGAAATGGCAACAGTGACAAAAATAAAAGCAAAATGCATGAACAGTGACATTGGCGATTTTGATTAATTAAAGACAGCAACTTGATGGCATTCGAGCAGAGGATCTAATGATCGAGAATGTCGAGAATGAGTTAATTTGTGTTTTCAAAGAATTAATTGTTCTGTTAGTCTTCTGTGTGGAGTTCACACTGAGTTTCAACCAATGAATTATGACAACCAGGCCCATAGACAGGTTCTTGCATGGGGAGGTGTGTTTGAGTGCTGAAGGCTTGAATTGATGTGTGCCATAGGTGGGAGATTCTAGGGGAGTCCGGAGGCATACGCCCCTAGGAAATTTTGAAAAATTTGGCCATTCAATACTTCATTTTGAGCATTTTGTAGACGTTACATAGAAAATCAGAAAGTCAATATCAAATGTACATAACAACATTTCTTGGTCAAAATGGATTTTGGGCTTAATTATTGAGTAGTGTGCCAAACTCAAGCCTCTTTGAATGATTCTGGGCAAACAAATCTACCACTTCGCATTAACATAGAGAGCCCTCCTTAAAAATATGCTGGCTCTGTTGTAAATGTGGAGCCATCTTAGAGTACTTACGCTCCTTTCACATTCGCAGCTGGTGGCTGGAACTGTGCAACAAATCTTCAAGAGGACGTAAAGATTTGGGTACAAATCGCTCAAGGCTTTTGCAGCGGTATTGGGTCTTTCCTCTTTTTGCTTCGAGCTGTACCCTAAATAGTCTTCCACCAATTTAGCGGAAAATCACATAGGGGACATAAAATGAATTAAACAGTTCAGTAAATTGGGTTTTATTTCAAACTACAGAATAAGCGAGTCGGGATGCAAGTACTGCTGTTACTATCATTTACCTTTTTCGCAATAACTTACTTTCTTTTTAACCACCAGTATCTAGTAAACAGACTTTCTCAGCCCAGGAGGGGTGGAGGAAATGTACGCAGCCGTCGCACCCCCTCCCTACGGGCCTGAAAAATGCATTTTTTGTTGGAGAAACAACCTCAGAAACATTCCGAACTTTCCGAAATTGCGACATCAACATCAGTCACTGCATGAAATTCCGACAGAGACATGTGGCCCTTCCGAAATTGCGACATGTAAAGATTTGAAATTGAGATGTGGGCATTAAGACCCCTCCCTGCCCCACCCCCAACAGGGCCTCGGTAATGAATACATACTGGATGTTTTCAGGTTGATACAGCCTAGCTTGTGCTACAGGAATGCACAACTGTAGGAAGGGTCAGCTTCAAATGGTTTAACTGAACCTTATATAGTGAATTTTAAGGGCAATAAATATACATGGATGTGTATGAAAACTAAAAAACTCAACATTTCAATCAATGTTTATAAGATTCATGGGGACAAAAGTATGTGCTGTTAGTAATTAGGGAATAATTTATCAGTAAGAGGTTTATGATTTCAGATGTATTTTTTAATAGTCTGTGTTAATATCATTGTTTGGAATGAAGCCTGATTATAATTACTGACAGTGAACTCCCTCTAAGGTCGACCCTTTCAGGCCCAGATCTTTAATAGTGTCCACCTTTTGTCCGCCTTAGATGGAGTTTCCTTACAGAGAATACAGTATAGGGCAATTTGGCTGGGGTGTGGCGAGGGGTCTGCTTTAGAGAGATGACCACCATACAGGGGACTGCCCACACTTAGGGAGTTTGCTGTATGTACTTAAACATGCCATGGCTTTTGATTATAATTTATATATGACATTATTTTGATGTTTACTAAGATAGTAACCTACTCTGTCTACTTCCAATATTTGTACATATGTTACATTTCAGACTGTGGTTTAATGTTTCAAGATTAATTTCCATAATTATGAATTCATTTTGATGAAACAGGGTTTTGCAAGCACAAGTCAAACTCATTCCCAGGCTCCTCTCTCTTCCTCCCTTGGGAAAGTGCCCTGGTTGTGCCGGTCATGTGTCTGCTAGAGTTTTGCAGATTCCAGAATAATTATTGAAGGGAGAGGCAGGAAAGTTAGGGTCAGTTTTTAAAAGTTTGTTTTTTCTGATGCTGATGGTAACAAGAAGGCTTACATCCCAGGCTAGGAAACTATACCTAGTAAATAAACCACTTATAAACAGATTTAAAATATCTATTGTAATTGTATGCTAGAACAGACACATTCAAGTATTCTTTTTTTTCCCTAGAGTTGCACGTTCATGGAATAAGTTCCCTCTATTTTTTAAAAAAAGTGACTCAGTTTCTAAGTTCAAACAAGAGTTAAAGTTGTTTTGCCTTCAGATCGATTGTCATGACTGAGTTTATATTTATTCGACTATATATTTTTTCTTTTTCTGATCTTTATGGTAGCCTACACTTTTTAGGGATGTTAATTTATTCCTGTTCCGTGGGTTTCCAACAGCATATTCATTTTAGTGTATAGTTTAGTGTATGACTATATATATATTTGTAATTTACTTCCTTGCTGTGAAATAAATAAAGATTTGGTGGCCCATTGATTGCCTTAAATTGCTGCCTAAGTTAGACTTTGTTTAAATAACCGGCCCTTAAAGTTTGTCTCCAATAAGGCGAGGACACACCCTCTGTGCAGATTTGATTTGTACACATGGACATGTGACCAGCCGCGACAAGGGTACATTCTTGAGGGAGGAAGAGAGAGACCCCTGGGAACGAGGTTGAGCACAATTGTATGACACTAAGACAATCTATACCTATGCCATCTCAAACATCAGCTTCTAGTTAAGATTATATAAATAAATATTGTTATTACTTGGGCTGAATTAAAGCACTAAGGTACAGATTCGGCTCTGTTTTGTTTTAGTTGTGGATACGCAAAGCATAGAAGAGACTATCATTAGGGGTCAGAATACACAAATTTGTCACTCACTCAGATGTTAATAAAAGCTAGTGCTACTATGATCAAATTTTTACCCTTTGAATTTTTAGGCTTATTACATAGAACTCCAGGAAAGATTAAAAATCCTGTTTACCATTTCCAAATATCTGCATTGGTTCCGGAGATATTCAAGTTTGAAAAATGTGACGTAAAATATGCAAATGAGATGACTGATGACGTCATAGACTCGACTCAATATAACATCAAGTGTACAAATAGGGCTATCTCAGTCAATTTCCAGCAGCTCTAGACCATTGAAACTTGGTAGGCTAATAGTTCTACAGGCAATACACCTACAGCTACAAAAAAAATTTGGTTCCCATGGCAACTCACTCTTTTCCAGTCCCCCAGACCTGATTTCAATATTTTAGTGGTTTCAGCTTGAAAAACATTTAACCCTTTGACTCCTACACCGGTCAAAACTGGCCGTGCAGAACCACGTCCCTTGTACCACTTGTGATGTCATCACTTTTAACACCCGCCAACAACTTTACCAAGGCATGTAAAATGTGTAGGGAAAAGAGATCTTTCAAACCATACCCAAATGAGCACGATTCCGTCAAACAGGCCAGAGAAAACACACACAAAAAAAACAAGTGACGTTGACCCGAAATCCTACGATCCGAAAAGTTTTCCCCAAATCTTTTCCCACCAAAAGGAAACCCAGGAAATCCCCAGCAAGAAAGAAAGAAAAGGGGAGAAGGGGAAGCGAAAGGTAGAAGGCGAGGGGATGGTGAAACTTTTCAACCCAAAACCTATCTCGAAATTTTGCTTTCTTTTTATACATAAAATTAAAGTGACCCAACTAACATCCCAGCAATATTTTCTGGAACTCTTACACTTATCTAGCTTCTGAGATCCATAGCTATAATACCAGATTTGCGACCAACTTCAATATTTATAGACCAAGTATAAGTTACAATTATGGTGCAACTACGTTTTCTTTTGTAGCATCAAAGATCTGGGAATCTATCCCCTTAGAATTAAAAAAGCTATCTTCCTAGGGGGGGTACTTGGGATTTCAAGTGACGGGGATAATCGAAGGATTTGGATTTTGGGTACGAAAATTTGGGAAGTATTTTTTGGGTAGCTTGATTTGAGTAGGGATTTTTTTGGGGTATTCTCTGTGTTATAGCATTACCCCTTTCTGAAACTTTTAAGGGCGACAAAATCCGAATGGGATTTTTTGGGGGTTAATTTTTGGTCCAGAGATTTTTTTGGGTCTTGACTTTTGGCTCCATTCAATCATCCCCATCACTTGAAATCCCAAGTACCCCCCCCCACCCCTGGGGCTATCTTACAGCCATTGTTATAAACAATGCAAACTATATCTTCTAAATACTCAATCTGTCTCTTACGTGTAGTGTGCCAATAGCCTGTTAGTTTTTTATTATTAAGTAAATATTAATGTATTTTTCTGTTATGTAATAATTATATGTATCATTTATATAGCCTATTTCACTTTACTTTCTTTGTTCTTTAAATATCTATGTTCATGTTCATGCCGATTAATTGTCCGTGGCAATGACCAACTCGAAAGCTTGAGCTACTTTGGTCACTACGCACATTTGCTTTTTATCATAAGTGTGTAATTTAGCTGCTGGCCTATATCTCTACCCATTTAATGTATTTTAATGTAGAAATGTTTGTAAATAGTGCAAAAATAAACTAAAAACTAATAAAATAAACTAAACTTTCTGCACATGCCCAAACTTTGAAAGCTCAAATTAAGCATCAGAAACAGAAGGACGCCAGGAGCTCTATCAGGAAACAGAGTTTTAGGCAGTTTTGGTTCTTTTCGGCTAGATTCTGACCAGAAAATGGCTCGACAAACTTTAAAAGGTGTTTTTTGGCAAAATGTTCAGGAGTCAAAGGGTTAACAAGACCACAAACTAGACCTAACAAATTTATAAGCTTACTGGATCATGCAGATGAGGCACCGTTGGCAAAATATTAAAATAGAACACCAAAGGTGGCAGCAAAGCCCTTAATATCAAGGAGATCTGGAACTGAGTATGTTGCCGTGGTAACAAAACTGGTACACTCATATTGTGGAGCACATCTAGTAGAAATTAAGAATATTAAGAATATTGTTGGATTTTTGAACCTATTGTAAAAGTTCTTATTTTGTGTACACCAATATTCATGTCATCATGAAGTCAGTGGGCGTGAAGTTATGTTAAAATGTTTGTTTTATGGATTTCTTTCTTTTAAGAATGTTTTAGTGTTTAATTTTGTCATAAGATTTGCATTTGTTGTTTACAAAGTATGTCGGCAAAAAAATGTTAAAGCATTAATTTTACAATGTAGCATGATTCAGATGTGATTCTGTTTAGTGACCTTTCTGGATGTTGAATGTCTCTTCTAGTTTCATGGTATCTTCCTTCTTTTCATGGCTTTAGGTTATGACATTGATGGGGTTTTCCCTGGCATGTGGAATACTGTCAACTGTGTACCTCTACCTGTATTGTCATGACCTGTCTATTGCTGGAATACAGGGAGTACGCTGGATTGGACTAGACTATCACAGTGAAGATGACATTGTTTGGCGTGTAGAAAGGCATCCCATCATCTTTAATGCAAGAGATAAAGAGCAACATGCCCTCATTGGGTCGATCTTTGGATTTATGGTGGTGGAACTCATTCTTGCTATGTGGTCAGTTGGGATCTGCCTTGATAATAACCGACAGCAAATGCTCTCTGAGGATGAGTCTGTGAGTGTTCTTGAATAATGTGCTGATCAATTCAAAACCTATCGGCTACCCCCACCCCCCACCCCCAGGCAAAGCAACAACATCCAACATCCCCCACCATAACCCTGACCTCTGTGCATATAATAATAATAATAATAATAATAATAATAATAATAATAATAATAATAATAATAATAATAATAACCACCCCCAGCCCCAGGCATATCCCATGGTTTTTGGTCAACCCCAATATCCCCCACCTTCTCCTCCAGGCATATCACTGGCATTTGATCAGTTCAAGACCTCAATATTTCTCATGCCCCACCAAGCCCCCTTTGTGCATATCCCTCCATAAATCCCAGGCATTTGATCAATTCAAAACCTCACATCCTCCACCCTCACCCCCAGGCATATCCCAGGCTTTCGATCAATTCAAAACCTCAACCTTCCTCATCCCCTTCAGACATTAATCCCAGGTATTTGATTAATTCAAGACTTCAATATCCCTACCCCCAATCTAGGATGGGCAAACACCGTTTATTACGCAAGAATTTTTATTGGTGTTTTAGCCGGTGGAACAAAAAATGAACAAAAGTTTTCAAATTTCTCGTCATACCGCCGCAAAAATTGATCCTCGAAATCTTCATGGAGAATTTTAAAAGGCACTTTAAGGGCAGAAACCTGAACTGTATTAGAGGTAAGTTTACCTTGTAGAGGTTTTAACATTGCTAGTATTATACAACTGAAGACATAACAGTGACTCTAGTGTGAAACTTTCAGTTAAACACAAAGGCATAAATTGAACGATAATAATAATAATAATAATAATAATAATAATAATAATAATAATATGGGCACTGAGGTAGGACAGGTTGGAACCTTAGCCTACTTCGGGAATGTGGACGCTCCCGCCCACCAGAGTCTGGGGTGACACCTTTGGCAAGTGTTAGCAACCCCCTAAGCCACCCCCATTAGTGTAACAACAAAGGGGCAGGAGGAGCTCTTAGTCTTAATTGACAGTCCTCCTAGAGATGGTGCCTCAGAAAAAGCACCGGTGGTGGTGGAACCTTAAAACTACTAACCTCAATGAGTGAAACAAACCAGGGCTGGGTTGTTCGAAAGCCGATTAACCCTAATCCAAGATTAAAAATTAACCAAGGAGTTTATTTCTCTATCCACAAACATTGTTAAACGCTGATATCCTACACAATTTTAGATTATAGGACGTCAATCCTGAAAAGCAAAAATCAGCAAAAGAAACTTTCATCGAAAAGACAAAAACTGCAACCAAAGTTTACGCTAATCCTGGATTAAGTTAATCGGCTTTCGAACAACCGGGCCCTGAACAAAAGTTCAAACAACGATGTGAATGGTGCTGGAGCTTCTAGTGAAGGTGCCTCGTGCGGCAGGTGCGCTGTGGGTGAGCAGCACAGGCCCTGTTGTCAGCATGCTACTGCTAGAGTGAAGTGGAGTAAGGAGGTAAACAAGGTTGTTATTGAGTGTTATTTAAGAAGCAGGCCTGTGAATGAGAATGGTGTGCCAATTAGAGGATATAGGTAAAGGATGTTTCGAGTATGGCAGGAGATCTTTAGGCCGGCTCTTTGAAGAAACTGAACAGTTATAAGATCTTGTGGAACATGACCATTAAGTGTGACCATATTATCGCAGCCAGAAAACCAGACATTGTTGTCGTAGAAAAGGAAAATAACAAGGCAATCATTGTGGATATTGCGTCACCATGGGACGACAGGGTGCATGAGAAGGAAGGAGAAAAAGTTGAGAAATATCAGGATCTAAAGATAGAAATTAAGAATTTATGGCGGGTGAGACACGTAGAAGTGGTACCGATAGTTGTTGGCACACTTGGAGGACTAAGCAAAAGGTTAGATGGATAGCTTGCAACGCTAGGGTTTGCTATCAAGACAGGACTCTTGCAGAAAACAGCCTTGCTAGGAACAGCAAGGATTCTGAGAAAGGTTCTTGAAAACTAAACAAGAAGGAATGAACCAAAGGACCTTTTGCCATTGGCTATGGCTTGCTTCTTTGGTGCAAATGCGGCATAACATCTGCTAGAGCGTAAGCGTCATGAGAAGATAATAATAATAATAATAATAATAATAATAATGATAATAATAATAATAATAATGTTAATAACACAACTCTTTATTAACAATAATAGTGCCTTAGAACCATGGTTTGGTTCTGGGCCTAGAAGGCAAATGTAGGAAAATTGATTTAAAATAATAATAATAATAATAATAATAATAACAACAATAATAATAATAATAATAATAATAATAATAATAATAATAATTAATAATAATAATAAATCTAAATATTGCGCGCACTTTTAAAGTGGTAATTTAACTCGTAGGCGAACTCTGGAAAGTAGGACAAAATCATACATATATACACTACCGGTTTTAATAGGTTTTATAATGATCATGTTAGTTTTTCGTGATAATGTCAGATTTTGTCTTTATTTTATTCACTGTTCAGCTCATGGGCTATGCTGCAGCGCCTCGTGTTGCTTTTATTGTATATGGCATACAGACATTTTTTACTGCAATAATAATAACCTTTATTTATCCGATAAGAGAAAACTCGTTTCTTCTTAAATTAAACTTAACAAAAAACCGATTTAAGAATTTAAAAAAGTGTAAAATGCAAAGCAAAGAAACCTATTAAACACAGTAAAACATGGTAAAGCTTGTAAATTGCTTAAAACTACGGTGATCGCTGCAATAACGAACAACAGCAACAAGTGCAAAATTTGTACAACACCACAGAGACGGAATGT
>JAEMWC010000136.1:275000-277500 GCA_016490735.1 Pachyseris speciosa | reverse complement strand
AATCTTGAACTACCAAAGAGTCGCACAAACTACAAAAATATGAAGATGTGAATTATCATCGCAGTTATAAACACTACTTAGGCAGTAGTGAAAATAAAGCCTGAAAAAAAAATCAGGCTTGTACGGGAGTCGAAACCCTGACCTCTGCGATACCGGTGCAGTACTCTACCAGCTGAGCGCTGGTCATTTTTGCAGGTTTTATTTTCACTGCTGCTTTTAAGGAGTGCATGTTCAGAACTGCGACGATCACTCACATCTTCATTTCTTATTTCGCAGTTCAAATGGAATGATTTGCCCCCAAATTTAAAGGATGAAAGTTCCCTCAACAGGTTAGTCTGTAAAATGGAGGCATGTACTATCGGCACTAGCCTCCAACGCAGACGTCTTTGGTCTCGTCACGCGTTCCTCCCCCACGAACATCTGCTGAACTGAACTGCCACTTCCGTTCGCGGCGGTTAGCCAATCATAGTTCGTCTTCCAATTTGTGGAAAGTAGGACTACAACCCTGGGATTTATTTACCCAGGCGACGCAGGCGAATCCGTTTGCGGAAATTACTCCACGGGTGTTACGCAGCTCGTTATTGGTTTCTTGAAAACAAAGGATAACCACCGGCGAACGGAAGTGGCAGTTCAGTTCCGCAGACGTACGTTCGTGTGGAAGGAACGCGTGACGAGCCCAACGAGTATCTGCGTAGGAGGTTATATCGGTACCGGCAAAGCTGCAAAGTCATTACAAACTGTAATTAATGGAATAATTGATTTCTAATCGTTGTGGATATTAAAGTGCACGAATTTTATGTAAAACAAATTTTAATGTTGTATATTTAATTTGATATACCCTATGCAAAAATGGCTAACTTTAAGTTATTCTTTTGTTCGTATTCAAAATAGCCTCACTAACCTCGTTTTTGAGAAAAAAACACTAAAGAATTTTTTACCCCGAACGAGGTCAGTGAGGCTATTTTGAATACGAATAAAAGAATAATTTAAAGGCAGCCATTTTTGCACAGGGTATATAGAATTCCACAAGACTGGTATAAGCTTCTATCAATCCATTCATCCATCCATCCGATCGTCTGACCGTCCGGCAGTCTATCCGTTCGTAATAAAATCAAATAAACTCTTTTAAGCTCGATAGCGTGGGAAGTGGTTGCCCAATCTCCCGTGCAAAGGGCTCACTTTTAAACGTTTAATAGAGCATTCCGGATCGAAATGGAATTTAAAAGTGTCGGTTGTTGAGGAGAGGGGAAAACCGGAGTACCCGGAGAAAAACCTCTCGAGCAGAGAAGAGAACCGACAACAAACTCAACCCACATTTGATGCCGAGTCCGCGAATCGAACCCAAGTCACACTAGTGGCAGGCGAGTGCTCTCACCATCCCTGCTCTACGTCCGTCCGTCTGTCTGCCTGTCTGTCTGCCTGTCTGTCTGTCTTTTGACCCACTTTTACGATTTTGAGCAACTTTTTCGATTCTAGGCAACTTTTCGGAGAGTGCACCACTTTTAAAAGTCAGCATAATTTTGGCATATTTTCACTATTTTTAAATCACGTTCATAAGTAACTGATATAACACGTTTTCTTTAGAAATCCACAATAATTTGACTAGAAAATCTCTTGCGTTTTGATCGGATGGGTATCATGCGTTGATAAGTTCCAAATATGTATGTGCCGTATGAGAGTCCATTTCCAGCATGGGTATCCTGTGTTAATATTCCAAATATGGTACAAAATGGCTGACAAAGCGCTTTCTTCTGTCTCTTCTGACAATGAAAAATCCGATTAAGAACAACATCAAAGAGATCCAATCCAGGCTGGAATTGAAAAAGGTGCAGAGCTTTTGGAGCCTGAAAGGGCTTCCCTCCCCGAAAGCGTAAAGTAGCCGAGAACACTGGCAAATACAAGTCAAGTCGGATGCAAAATCTCTGTTTATGAGCGAATCAAGGAATATCCTGATCAGCATCTCGTATGTGTCAGCAAGCAACTTTTACGATTTTAAGCGACTTTTGAGCAACTTTTGGAGATATTTGTGAGCAATATTTTAGCATTTTTTGAGCAGAATCTGTCTAAGGCTATCTGACTGTCTCTGTTTGTCTGCCTGTCTGTCTGTATACCTGCCTGTCTGTCTATCTGATCTGTCTGTCCGTCTGTCCGTTCGTTCTTTCATCTATCTGCCCATTCGTTTGGCACTCCGGTCAGTCAGGCAGTCATTGATTCATTTTTAACTCAGAAAATAGCTAAGCCTACTAACTAAGAAATGTTTAGCACAAAGTATCTGGAAATTAGGATGCAATCAGTCGTCTTCATCTTCGCTTGGAGGATAATGACTCTTCTTAAAAGTTTCTGTGTGTTTCACAGCGTGACAATTAGCGCAGCAAATAAATCCATCCGTCGAGTGTTTACGATCAACAAGAATTTTGTATGCGCAAATCGGACGAATCTTATAACCATCATGCCAGTGGCATCTAGGGCATTTCACTACTGCAGTTTGGTAGATGTTTTC
>JAEMWC010000136.1:265000-270000 GCA_016490735.1 Pachyseris speciosa | reverse complement strand
CAACCCACTTTCGTACCAGCCTTCCTCACTTCGGTCTAGTTGCTCGATAAATTCACCATACACGCTCCCCTGATCTGATTCTGGACTATCTTCGAGTCCTAGGACATCTAAACTGCAGAGTTGCTCATAGTCTGCTGCTGATGACTTTGTCAAGTAAACATTTGAGAGGCCTGTTTCTTTACCGGAGGACATCATCGCCCACCCTAGCGTAGTGAGCTCAGCAATAGGCTCAGATGGCTTACCAATCCTTGGCTTTGTCTCGGTTTTGATTCTCGAGTACTCGCTGGCGCCGAGTATGAGGTGGATGGGCAATTCACTTTTCTTGTCGTTGTCTTCCATAACTACTCCTTCCAGGTGAGGATACTTGCTAATCAGTTCTTCATAATGTGGGTTTGAGACTGTGAGTAAGACTCCCTTATCTACCTTGTTGACCTTTGTTGTCATCTCGAACTTCCCATCGACACTTGCAACCTTCACTGTGTAGCTTCGTACTTTCTGGATTGTAGAGCAAAGCATCATTTCTATCTGTTTGTGTTCAACATGTGTTGGACGCTTGTTGAGCCGTTCGACTAGAGCTGCTGATACATACGAACTACCAGCACCTGTGTCCAACAACGCTCTACACTTGATACCATCGACTACCACCACCACCACTGGATAGATGACTGAACCCTCGTGATCATCTGTCACCAGCATCATCTGACTGTTGCTAGGCAACCTGTCACAAATAGACGTGTGATGCCTACTGCCACAGCGTTGACAGGCATTCTTGCTGCGACAGTCTTGCGCTTGATGTCTCATACCCGTGCAGTTGAAGCACAACTTCTTGTCACTTAAAATCCTCCTTCGCTGGGAGATGCTAGGGAACTTCCCACACTCTGCAGAGCGATGGCCTTCGCCATTGCAAAAGACACAGACACGTGCAACCTTAGCACTTTCATCCTTGGTTTGATAGGCAGGATTTTTCCTTGGTGGATAGCGGTTTCGAGAGTGACGATAAGATGGGTACTGGGTCCACGGGTCACGACCACGGTTTGGTGGACTGCGGATTGATTGGTCACGGTGTGAATGATCGCTGTCTGGTATGCTAGGCATCTGATCTCTACTGGGAATAGGATTGCGGTCGCACCACTTTCTCAAGGATTCAATTAGTTCTGGAAATCCCCACTCTTGCCAGTTATCATCGAGACGAACCAGGTCTGCTCGAATGTCAGGTATCTTATCAAGCGTTCCACGCACAAACCCTCCAATTTCCTTAATCTTCCCCATGGTCTCTAGTACTTGTATGTGACTTGTTAACTTCTCATGGAATTCATGAATTTTAGCTGGATCCACACCATGAATTGTGGACAGTCCAATAATACATTGCATGTGTGCGTTTGCCACCTCACTGGATTTACCATACTTGGTTTTTAAAATATGTTTTGCCCGTTCATACCCTTCGGTTGTGAAGGGAAGTCCGTCGATGGATGCGCGGACACTGGGTACCAGTAGCTCCTTCAGGTAAGAAAACTTCGCTACTTGAGTTAGCTTGGCTTTGTCGATTTCAGTTTCAAACTGACTCCAAAATCTTGTCCAATCAAGAAAGGTTCCTTGAAACTTTGATATCTCAAGCTTCGGTAATTTCGCTCCAATGCTGCTAGAATTCTCTGAATCCTCTAAGGACGTTTTCACTGATTTCTCGAGTTTCGCACGCGCTTGAAATCTGACCTTTTCCAACTCGATTTCTTCATCCAAGATTCGTTTCCGTTTTTCTTCTTCGCGTTTCTCCTCTTCGGCTGACCTAATATCAGCGGCTACATGCCTTACTTGTTTGAGAGTCCCTTCAAATTTATCGATTTGGGCTTCCAGATTTTCCGACCAGCTTCTAATCTCCGCAAGGTCCTCGTTGTTTTCGATTCGCAATTCCTGAACTTGCAATTTAAGCTGATGTGTTTTGTCAATAATAGATTCTAAAGCACTCCCATGTCTCTCGATAGCCTTTACATCTTCGGTTTCGAGTATTTTCTCGGTATCTTCTACGGTAAACTTAAGCATTTTCAGCTTACCTTCGATCTTCTCTTGCAATGTTTTGATTTCGCTCATGCTGACATTTGGTCCGTGAACCTTTGTGTTGTGAATTCCTCTCGTCGCTTGTTTTAGAACTCTCCTTTTCTCCGGAACCGTCCTGGCAGCGTCGCCACTTTTGTCACGATGATTCCTTGACACCAGCTAACCTTTAACCGCGTTTATTCACCTACTGATTTACATCGCACTCATCAAACACGCTCACTGTTTTTTCTTTTTTCGCTCTACTACACTCCCTCTTGCTCACTAGACTGGTTGAAACCGGTTTCTATGACGTCACGTTTCGCGTCACGCAATTGTCACGTTTTCCGTTCCGACACTTCATCTTCTTAAAATTCGCTGTTCCACACTGACGAAAATGAAGTATAAGCAACACTTTCCCAAACTAGGATGACATAGTTTCTCCACTGTCCCGCTTTTGAATTGAGGAGGAGGGTAAATGATAGAATGGAGGAGGAGGAGGGGGGGGGGGGGGGGTGAGGGGGGAGGGGAGGGGGAGGAGGGAAAACAACAGAACTGAGAAGGAGGAGGAGGGAAAACAATAGAATTGAGGAGGAGGAGGAGGAGGAGGGAAAACAATAGAATTGAGGAGGAGAAAAAACAATAGAATTTAGGAGGAGGAGGAGCAGGGAAAACAATAGAATTGAGGAGAAGGAGGAGGGAAAACAATAGAATTGAGGAGGAAGAGGAGGAGGGAAAACAATAGAATTGAGGAGGAGGAGGGAAAACAATAGAATTGAGGAGGAGGGGAGGAGGAGGGAAAGCAATAGAATTGAGGAGGAGGAGGAGGAGGAAAAACAACAAAATTGAGGAGGAGGAGGAGGAGGAGGAGGGAAAATAATAGAATTGAGGAGCAGCAGGAGGAGGAGAAAAAACAATAGAATTGAGGAGGAGGAGGAGGAGGAGGGGGAAGAGGAAAAACAACAAAATTCAGGAGGAGGAGGAGGGAAAACAATAGAATTGAGGAGGAGGAAAAGGAGGAGGAGGGAAAATAATAGAATTGAGGAGGAGGAAAAGGAGGAGGAGGGAAAACAACAAAATTGAGGAGGAGGAGGAGGGAAAACAATAGAATAGAGGAGGAGGAGGAGGAGGGAAAAAAATAGACTTGAGGAAAAGGAGGAGGAGGAGGGAAAACAACAAAATTGAAGAGGAGGATGAGGAGGGAAAACAGAAGAATTGAGGAGGAGGAGGAGGAGGAGGAGAAGGGAAAACAATAAAATTGAGGAGGAGGAGGAGGAGGGAAAAGAGAAGAATTGAGGAGGAGGAGGAGGAGGGAAAACAATAGAATTGAGGAGGAGGAGGGAAAACAACAAAATTGAGGAGGAGGAGGAGGGAAAACAATAGAATTGAGGAGGAGGAGGAGGGAAAACAACAAAATTGAGGAGGAGGAGGAGGAGGAGGAGGGAAAACAATAGAATTGAGGAGGAGGAGGAGGGAAAACAATAGAATTGAGGAGGAGGAGGAGGAGGAGGGAAAACTACAAAATTGAGGAGGAGGGAAAACAATAGAATTGAGGAGGAGGAGGAGGAGGAGGAGAAGGGAAAACAATAGAATTGAGGAGGAGGAGGGAAAACAAAAGAATTGAGGAGGAGGAGGGAAAACAATAGAATTGAGGAGGAGGAGGAGGAGGAGGAGGAAAAATAATAGAATTCTGGTGGCTGAAGCCTATATAAATGTGAAACATTACACATTTTGTCAGTTAAGATTAAGCTTCGATTCAGTTGACATGAGGTAGTCCTTTCCTGTTTGTCAAAAGGATTTTTGCAGGAAAGATGGAAAGACACATGAACAGTAAACACAGTTATTCCGATTTCGCTCCAGTTATACCGATGTCTCAAGAAAAGTGTCAGCGGTTTCAATTGGTTCATCCATTTACCTGCATGGTTGCAGGGATGATGTAACATTTCTCGGGAACTGCTCCAGTACCTCAAGCAGCAAACCCAGATGGTTCCCCCGGTTATTCCGGAGATGCAGTGCATGCAGTATAATATGGATAACCTTCTGTATCGTACAAACCTTGGAGACGACGAAAGAGCGAGGCAGTGCATGCAGTTGCAAAACAAGTTTTTAACACATAAACACCAGTTCAATTCCTTAACACCTGAAGCAACAATTCTGCCTCAACCGCAAGGGCGGGAACACATTTCTAACGAGGCTATGGTAAACAATTTACCAACAGTGCAACCAATGATAACGATACAACCGACTCCAGCCCAAGCGCCAGCACTTGAACCAACGGTAAAGGAGACAGCCCACATTCCTGATCTCAGTACCATGGCAACCTCCACGCCCGTATCTCCCTCCCTCCGTCGATCTTGACACCCCCTCCCACAGTCGAAACGCTGTCGCCAACAAGAAAGCGTAAACGCCCACATTTAAAATTTGTAAATTACATGGACGATGAACCGAAGGAGCTTTCAAGACGATCTCGACGTTGACGTTTACGTTTTGTATTCGCTGAGAAAAGGCAATAAAGTTTATGCTTGTCTCTTAAGAAACGTGTAATTCATATTAGTCGCGTGTTTATATTGATCGTTCCAAACAACTTAAGCTGTCTATTGTCGTTGTTGACTGGTAGAAGGTTGTCCCAAGGGCCTTTTTACTGTAGGGTTCGTATGCAAATATGGGGCAGTTTGGATCACTAGTTTTGAATAATTAGTGACTAACGGAGCGGAAAGCAAGGTTGACGCTACCAACGAAAAGCGCGCTTTTATTTTGAAAATATCATATAGTTCTCAATAAACCAATCAGGGTTAAAAGAGAGCGGGCAAGTCGAGGCACCTCTCTTTCCATTGTAGAAGAGTGACGCTCATTGGTAAACCTAGTCACGTGGGTGACGTCATTGACTATCCCTTAACTATCCTTACCTATCCACCAAAGCGGTTAATTCTGACCCTAGTATACTACTATCAACCATGTATCACAATTCCGGA
>JAEMWC010000136.1:240000-260000 GCA_016490735.1 Pachyseris speciosa | reverse complement strand
ATTTAGAAAAATTCCCCTGGAGTGCATTTATTAAGTACCAGTTTGAGACATTGTTACCCTCATCATTTAGCGTCCTTTCCACATCTTGGATCCGTCGTCCAATAGCGTACAGTTGATGGCCATCAGCATACAACATTTGATACTGTGGACCACAGGATTTTAATACGGAGGCTATTTACTCGTTTTGGGATTCGAAATAGGGCGCTCGACTGGTTTGTCTCATATTTGTCTGACCGCACGCAATATATGAAGGTTAAGGACACCTCATCGCTTTCATTACGTCTCATTCAAGGTGTTCCTCAGGATTCAGTACTGGGCCCGATATTGTATTCTCTATCCAATTCTCCACTGGGTGTCATCGCCAAGCATCATCAAATGAATTTCCATCTCTATGTCGATGACACGCAGCTTTACATATCGTTTAAAACATGCTGTACAAATGACATGGAACTGAGCAAGACCAGGATGGAGGCCTGTGTTCGTGATATTGACCTTTGGATGGTACAAAATCGACTCAAGCTAAACCAGGTAAAAACGGAGGTGCTGGTATTTTCATCTTGTTATCGTCCAAGACCAAACATTCATAATTTGACAATTGTTGATGAGGTGGTTAACTGTTCCTCAACAGCAAAGGACATTGGTGTCACACTTGATGAATCTCTGTCCATGGCTCCGCACGTAACAGCAGTGTGTAAATCTGCATTTTTTCACTTACGCAACATATCCAAGATAAGGAAGTTTCTTAACATGGAAACTACGAAATCCCTGGTACATGCTTTCATTACATCAAAGGTCGACTACTGCAACTCGTTGCTGTATGGTGTTCCTAAATATTTATTACTACGGCTTCAACGAGTATATAACTGCGCTGCGAGAATAGTGTTTAAATCCAACAAATACGATCACATAACACCTTTTAGTCCTCATGGAACTCCATAGCTACCTATTGAACAGCGGATTAAATTTAAAATTCTTCTAATCACATTTAAAGTACTTAACAAGCAAGTTCCAAGTTATATAACTGACCTTCTTATACCCTATAAACCTTCAAGATCACTACGCTCTTCTACCAAAAATCTTTTAACGAAACCTGTGTTCAATCTTAAGTCATATGGTGGCCGGTCTTTTGCGTTGGCTTCATCAATACTTTGGAATGATCTTCCACAGTCAATAAAAGATTCGCAATCGGTGGAAACTTTTAGACAGAAACTTAAGAGACATTTATTTTTACAGGCTTATGGCGGACAATGATTTTTATCGAGTAGTACTAGTAGGTAATGGTAATAATGATGGGAATGTAATAAATTTTTTTTAACGATTATATTGTATATGATAATTTTAATTTGTCACCTGTAAAGCGTTTTTGGACCATAGGGAAAAGACGCTACATAAATGTATTGTATTATTATTATTATTATTATTATTATTATTATTAATGGACAGTTTCATACATTAAATGTTAAATCGGTCTGAAAAATGTTCCACAGCAAAAGGCTAAATGTGGACCCTTGCGGACAGCCCCTATTGACGTCCTTCCATTCACTTGTGATTTCTATTCCAAGTCTCACTCGGTTCTTTCTTTCAGTAAAATACGATCTTAGTAGCTTAAGCGCACGTCCAGAGAAGCCATAAGCTCTTAATTTACTTAGAGTTAAAGGTGGATGAAGAGAGTCAAACGCCTTAGACATGTCTGCAGACAAGACTGCTACCTCCTCCTTAGTATAAACTGCCCTTTTCCACTCCTCCACCAACCGTAGCAGAGTCGTTTCACAGCTATGCTTTCTGTGATATGCCGTTAAGTTTTCGCTCAGATACGGAATCGATAAACTCGGTGACTTGTTTGCTTAATAGTTGCTCAAACACTTTGTCAACGGCGTTGAGTATTGTTATAGACCCCTAGTTCTTAACGTTTAAAGGGTCATCCTTCATGAATATTGGTACCCATTCACCGCTCTTCCATTGTTGAGGCCAGGAGCCATACGAAATACATTTATTGTATAGATTTGTCAATGAAGTGGCTAATGTCTCGGATGCAATCCTGAGAATTGAGGAGAATTGTTTCATCTTGATCGCTGAAAGAACTGGGCATATTATAAGGCCAAATAAAAGAAAAAAAAAACAATTTCATCAAGATTTAACGAAAGATAAACAGAAGAGGAGGAACTTGCTTCTGATAATTTTGTCTGCGATAAACGGAACAGATACACGTAACAACGAATTTTTCTTTTGCAGAGAGCTGCGTTACACTTATTTTTTGACCATACAAAGACTTATTCACGTGTAAAATGTAACGCGTGTCACGCTCCTCTTTTGGAGCTTTCAGTAACGTTTCTCAACAATGTAATCCGAGTTCATTGGCTCATAGATAGCCATTTTGGTTTTCCTTTGACGTCATAAAAACCTAAAATTCCAAATGTATTTTTAGCCTCATCGCGTAAAAGACATTTTAGAAATGTATCTGCTTGCATGTTTTTCAGCTCGGTAGCGTGCTTTCTTTTGAAAATAGAACAGTTTGAATTTTAGGTTTTGTCACAGTGCGTGACATAAACATGTTTGCTCACAGGCATGTCACGTACACGAAACATCAATTCAGCTTTTGTTTTTGAGGTTTGAAAAGCCAACATGACAGGAGAAGCGTTTTTGTGAATGTTTGCAAGCTCAAAAGAGAGAAGAATCCCTTTGAGATAGCTAAAGTAATTTCCAAATGTTTCAACGCGTTTCCGGCCCTTTTGTGTCCCTCAGAGGGACACTAACATGGCGTGTCCATACCACAGGCTTCCCAAGCTCAAAATTCGACTCTGCATCAGCTTGTTTATATAGAGAATTGTATGGGAAAGTCGCCGGTTTGTAAAAAAAATGTGTAAATAACTATGTAATCAGAAATAAAGTTTTCCTACCTCAAATGTGTCGCGTACTTGTCTCTTGTGCCGATTTTGAAGCCATTCTGACGCCGTTTAGTGAAGTTTTTCGAAATCGTTGTCTCTCGGCCTTCTGAAAGACTAGAAGGCAGACCACTCCATCGATCGCATCAATCGCTGGCCAGACGTCACTCCACAAATCGCTCTCTCCTTGAAAGGAAAAGTCCCGAATCGCGATAAAACCAACAGTTCCATAAAGCCCAATAAATTTCACTCTATCTACGTGTGCTTTGGCGGTCAAAAGACCCGTGAAGAACGAAAAATTTGGCTTGAAGTTCGCCTCTTCGGCTTTCCTGATATGCTTGTGACCGACCTCGCGACAACGGCCGTTAACGCAAGGTCAAGTAGCTGGTTTCTGATTGGTCCATTTGAATTAAGTCACGCGCTGACAACACGACCCTCCACCGGAGGGAAAGGTACATTTTGTCGCGAATCAAGTGTCACACTAGGGCTGCAGCTGGTTTTGTAACTGTTACAGAGTTCACAACTATCAAGCAAATTTAGAACGATAACTATCTTATGCTGAAAATCTAATCTTATCGTTCTAAATTTGCTTTATAGTTGTGAACTCTGTAACGGTTACAAACCAGCTGCAGCCCTAGTCAGGGGCACCCAACGGGCCAAACCAGCCAAAAGTTGTAGAAAGGCATTTTTAAGTACGTTATGTTGTTTGAAGTCTGTTTAAAGTGATGTTTTGGTTAGCTAGAAAACTTTGATCTGTTCGGATTCCCTAGTTGAAATGTTAATTGCCCGAAAATTTTAGGGGACAAAATCTTTCTTTGAGAAAATACTAGCTTAAATGAACTTTCTAGAGAACCTTTTTTTTTCCGAAAATGCTAGCTGACGTTTTTTACTGACAAAAACAGCAATAACGATCTTTCCGAAAACCTCAGGGGTTAAGATTGCCACATTACGAATCTTTTAGGCCACGTTTTACTTACGAAAATCCGAGTGCACTCTTTGATCGACGCCGAAAGCCTTGGGCAAACTACCCTCCACCGAACAGATATCTACCGAAACTTGTCGTTGGGTGCCCCTGCCTAGTGTGACACTTGATTCGCGACAAAATGTACCTTTCCCTCCGGTGGAGGGTCGTGTTGTCAGCGCGTGACTTAATTCAAATGGACCAATCAGAAACCAGCTACTTGACCTTGCGTTAACGGCCATTGTCGCGAGGTCGGTCACAAGCATATCAGGAAAACCGAAGAGGCGAACTTCAAGCCAAATTTTTTGTTCTTCACGGGTCTTTTGACCGCCGAAGCACATGTAGATAGAGTGAAATTTATTGGGCTTTATGGAACTGTTGGTTTTATCGCGATTCGGGACTTTTCCTTTCGAGGAGAGAGCGATTTGTGGAGTGACGTCTGGCCAGCGATTGATGCGATCGATGGAGTGGTCTGCCTTCTACTTCTTTTAGAAGGAGAGACAACGATTTCGAAAAACTTCACTAAACGGCGTCAGAATGGCTTCAAAATCGGCACAAGAGACAAGTACGCGACACATTTGAGGTAGGAAAACTTTATTTCTGATAACATAGTTATTTACACATTTTTTTACAAACCGGCGACTTTCCCATACAATTCTCTATATAAACAAGCTGATGCAGAGTCGAATTTTGAGCTTGGGAAGCCTGTGTTCTGATTGGTACATTTTGCCGAATAACTCGAGTACTGGATATCGCACAGCCACGAGACTTTGGCATGATGTTTATTTATTACTCTTCTACAACGTCTCAATTTCTTGACTTCATCTATCGAATGGTAGATGATTTTAATTTTTTACTTGCGTGACTGAAAACCAGGCAGGCGGACTGCCTTGGTTTTCAGTCACGCAAGTAAAAAAATAAAATCATCTACCATTCGATAGACAAAGTCAAGAAATTGAGATGTTGTAGAAGAGTAATAATTAAACAACATACCAAAGTCTTGGGGCTGTGTGATATTCCGTACTCGAGTTATTCGGCAAAATGTTTCACTCAGAATTATAGAGTTTAGTATGGACAATCCATGTTTGTGTCCTTCTGAGGGGCACAAAAATGGCGGCCGGAAACGTGTTAAAACATTCTTCTCTCTTTTAAGCTTGCAAACATTCGCAAAGACGCTTCTCCTGTCATGTTGGCTTTTCAAACCTCAAAAACACAAGCTGAATCGATGTTTTCGTGTACGTGACATGCCTGTGAGCAGACATGTTTATGTCACGCACTGTGAAAAAACCTAAAATTCTAACTGCTCTATTTTCAAAACAAAGCACGCTGCCGAGCTGAAAACATGCAAGCAGATACATTTCTAAAATGTCTTTTACGCGATGAAGTTAAAAATACAAAATCTGTTTAATTTTTGAATTTTAGTTTTTTATGACGTCATGTGAAAACCAAGGTTGTTTACCATTTACCACAAATTCCCGGAAATTCCAGTTGGAATGTAAATGGTAAACGTTTTTTCGGTTCGTCCCACTGGAAAATTCCCAGGACAAACGGGAGTTCTGAAAAGGTAGTCCTGTTTTCCCGGTTGGGACGTTCCCGATGGAAATTCGTTTACCATTTAGAAGATTCTGTGTTTCGTACTAGTTTCAGTCCTCTTGGCCTTTGGCCGAGCGTAATCTATCCAATCAGCGAGCGCGACGTGACAATCCGGAAATTTTAAGCAAATGGTAAACATTCCCAACCGAAATTTCCGGAATTTTTTTCTAAATGGTAAACAACCCAAGAATCGGCTGCATCGGGTACTCGTTGCCGTAAGACTACACGAATTGTCCCTAGTCTGATTAACGGAGCGTTGCTCGCTGTTAAGCCGACTTCAGTACGAATTTTAAACCAGAATGGCATTTACTCCCAAAATCAAGCTGCTGCGTGTCCTATCGGTGCTTCAAACGTGGATAGCCGTGTGGTTAGTGGCGCTTGGTATTGTGGAACAAGTTCGAGTCGTTTGGATGTACTCTGGAGTGGGGCTCGCCATATGGACGGGTGTTTGGGTGAGCAAACTTCAAAATATCTGTACACAGCAGTGCTTTAAAAAGCTTTAGTTAAGGTTGCTAAATCTGTTAGCTGTTAAAAATACCGGGAAATGTTTACTGTACCGTGTGCAGTCGGTGTTTATCTGATCAGCGCATAGCCAATAAAGATATATGATTAGTTTCTAAAGAAACTTTGGTGCTGCGTCGGTGGGGCCGGGAAGTGAAACACGAAAATTTGGTTTATCATCGGAGTTGATAATGTAAATTGACCACCGTACAGGGATTCAATTAGCTTACGTTTCGAACGTTAGCCCTTCGTCGGAGCGAATCGATTCGTTCCGACGAAGGGCTAACGCCGAAACGCTAAAGACAGGTTAGCCCTTCGTCGGAGCGAAGAAGGGCTTCAACAAAACACTGATCCCCCATTTAGGCCTGTTTCAAATGTCGTACTACTGCCGTGCTAAGCTGGCTCGACTGTCGCACGACTCCAGCACGACTTCGTTTTAGACGTGGAATTTAAGCTTAATTCTGTCGGATAAAAAGCTGTTGTTCAATCTCTTACTCAGAGTCGTCGGGTGCCGTAATCAAAACACTGAGCAGCCATTGTACGAAGCAAATGCAAATTGTTAATTTATGAATTGAATTCGACACGGCAGTAGCACGACGTTTGAAACGGGCCTTACTGATCCCCCTACTGAGTCCCCTGCTGATCCCCCTACTGATCCCCTATAAAGTTCACTGGAAAAAGTAAAACTTTACAACAAAATACAAAAAATGATTTGAGGCTGAATCAAGTTCAAGGATAAATTCTGGCTTTCCTCAGAGTTCCAAACACCTACTTTCTGACTCGTTTCACAGCCATTACAAGTAACCCACTTCTCTTCTATGATAAACAAGCGCAAGATCAATTGAAGCATCATCAAGTATGTTATCCATGGCTGCGAAAAGGCACGACAACGGCAACAATGAAGACAGAAAGAAACGAAAACGGTTGGAAGACAAGTTGACAAGTTGATTTTTATTGATTTGCTATTAGTTATAATTATAGGTAATCACATGATTTCGAGTGCAATTTGGAATAAATAAGCACAAGTAAATTTTTTTAAAGACTAACAAAATTAAACGAGCCCGTAGGGCAAGTGCAATTTGTGGTCTTTGAAAAAATTTACAAGTGCTTATTTATTTCAAATTGGACGAGAAAAATCATGTGATTACATATTAATAATATACACGAAAAAAATTGTTGCATAAGCAACGCAAGTGAATCACGTGCAAAAATAATTTATTCATCACGCACAGATCAAAACAACATCTTTGTCAATGTTTTTAAAGATTTTAAGCCGCAAAAACCATCTGAAAAGTTATAGGCTATAGCTATAAGGCTGCTTTGTTTTCCAAGTGTCTATCAAATGCTGTATAATAATTTACCTTCAGTATTTCTGGTTCATAAGCTTCGTCTTCTTTGTTGTTTTCTTCGCATAAAATGGCTTGAGCAAAGTGTTATTCAAGTTCAGCTGGCTCATAACTTTCAATTTCGTTGGTAATTCCCTTCTGTAGACATCACTTTCTCCAAACAGACTGCTGGAAAGCAGTGCTTGGCCATTGTTTGATGCTGTATAATCATTACCTTCAGTATTTCTGGTTCATGCATAGTCTTTGTCTTGTTTGTTGTTGTTTTCTTGGCGTAAAATGGCTTGAGCAAAATGTCATTCAAGCTCAACAGGCTCATAACTTTCATAACATTAACTGTTGGTAATGCCTTTCTCCAAACAGACAGCCGAAAAGCAGTGCTTTTTGCACCATGCTTGTTTTTAGAGCTGTCTTCAGCTCCTCTGCAAAAGGAAACTTGCTCAAAACGTTGGCCATTGTTTGATGTTTTCACAATTTTCAGCGTGGCTCAAACTTACCGCGAACTTGTTGCTATAGAAACAGCTACGATTTGATTTGCTCATTGAAATTTCTATTGTTTCTGAACTAATCAAAATACATTTGTAATTGCACTGTGTTACACGTTTTTGCACTGTGTTATAGCAAAACTGCACTGCTTTTTCAGCCAATCAGAATTGAGTAATTTTTCGTGCATATTATTAAATACAGAATTACCTGACCCGCAGGTAGCAAAGCTAATCAAGGCAGGCCAGGAGATAAGGAAAGATGAAAGACTGCTAAAAGGAGGATGTTTATAAGAAACCAAGAGGCAACAATTAGGCTAAACTCGGGCTTGCAAAAAAAACAGTATTGTATCCCTAAATTAGTGCTAAACAAAAGAATAGAAAAAAGTCTTTCTTACATCGGACGCATTGCGCTTAGCTTGTGTTGGAGTCTATTTCTTTAGACCCCTATCAACATATATTCCTCTAAAATTACAAAATTGCTTTACAGCTCAACCATTGAGAACAATAATTATAACACTTGTAAAAAATATTTCTAAAAGAACAAGAAAAAGAGAAACAGAAAAAAAAAGCCCATGATATATACCACTAAAAGTTAGCTGCGTCACAGGCAGGAACATTGACCTTTAAGCCACAGAGGTTTATCGTTATGCAATATGATAAAAATAGTGTATTGACTCCAAAAAACCTAAGCACACTTGTTTTTGCTTCGATGGATAATTGTTTGAGAAAGGAAATGCTTAACAAACGACGTAGGATTTTTTCGCAGTCTCGGTGAAATGTGAGTAGAAAATTAATTAGCAGAGTGAAACTGTTTACCAATACGTCAATCCAGGGTCAATTGAAACATAAGAAAGGAAAGTTTCTCGGACAGTTACAAGTCACACAAGTACATTTTTTAAAAACTAATCGCTTATCATTCAAAAATTTAAGACCAGAAATTGAGATATTGTAGCAAAATAGTAAATAAACTACCTGTCAAAGTCTCAGGAGTGTGTGATATCCCGTACTTGAGTTATTCAACAAAATATACGTCTCAATGGAGTGGATACGGGGAACACGGTAGTCCATCTGGAGTTCAATTTTGGTCATGTTAAAAGCTCTCTTCTCACAGTTGAACTTGCAAACATTTGTATAGACACTTCTCTTAACATATTAGTTGTTCAGACTTCAAAGACACAAGGTGAATCAACGTTTTCCGATACGTGACAACATGCATCAGTCTTGCTGTTGTGAGTTGAGTTTTGGTGCTCCCCTCACGTTGCTTCTCCTCGCAACTACGCGCGCGCACGTTTTTCGCCCGCCCCACAATCCATCGCCAAAATTAGCATATGACTTCTTCTAGATTGTAATACGAGTCATAAGACTGCAAAATTTTAAATAAGAATGCGCAAATTACGAATATTAGTTGTTATCGCATTCCACAATTTCACACCAATTCTCGAGAATGCTTATTTTTGAATCTCTAGATAATTTGATTTTTTTGTATAAAAATTATGGGACATTAAGGATGAATGAACACGAGAAGTGGGAAGAAACAAGTCTTGAATGTTTTGGGGTAAAAGATGATTACTTATATAGTGCATCGTTTTTGAAAGTAGTTGATAGTAAAGAAAGTTCAGTGGTAAAATCTTTCCATCGAGAAACAAAGAAATTGCATGATCTCGAAAGTTAGCAAAGTATATGAACCTAGGGGCACGCTTCTGAAGAACAAGAAGTTTGTTTAACTGGGAGTTGCTAGCTTGGCCCCATGCAATCAAGCCATCGCGAAGATGGGGTGCAACTAAAGAGTGATATATAGAAATGAGTGTGCAGGAGGGGACAAAATGCCGCAGTTTTGATAATAGCTAGTCCAATTGTCTTACTGATTTTTAATAGAATTACATCAATTTGATTGTTCCAAGAAAGTCGATAATCAATTAGAGCCCCTAAATACTTAATATAAGCATCAAGCGAGCGACATAACAAACCGGAAGTCGATCTAATCAATTAACATCCAGTTGCAGTGTTGCTTCGTGTTGTTTATCATCAAACTGTTTTCGTTTCTTTCTGTCTTTGTTGTTGCCATGACCATGGCTTTTTGCAGCCATGGATAACGTACTTGATGATGCTTCAATTGATTTTGCACTCGTTTATTGTAGAAGAAAACTGGGGTACTTGTAATGACTGTGAAACGAGTCAGAAAGTAGGTCCTCCCTCGGACCAAGTTTCCGCCATCTTTGAACTCTGAGGTAAGCCAGAATTTATCCTTGAACTCGATTCAGCCTCAAATAATTTTTTATTTAATTTGTTGTTTTACTTTTTCCAGTGAATTTTATAGGGGATCAGTAGGGGGATCAGTGTTTTGTCGAAGCCCGCAATGAAGGGATAATGCTTGAAACCTCAGCTAATCGAATCCCTGTACGGTGGTCAATTTACATTATCAACTTTGTTGATAAACCAATAAAGATATAAGCTAGCTTACTGAAGAGAGGAGGAACTTGCTTTGGTAATTTCATCTGGGATAAACAGAACAGATACAAAGTGTCATCAATTTGTCTTGGAGAGGGCTGTTACAGTACATTATAGGCTTTTAAACATTCATCAAATGTAACGTCTCACGCTTCTCTTTTGAAACTTTCTGTAAGACTTATTTTAAATGCGCAAATTTATGTAGCTGGAGTATATTTATTTACTTATTTTCATCATAATTTCAGTTACGAGTTGCTGTTTATCATTTCAACAGAAAAACGAATCAACCAGCCTGGCTCCACCTATTTTTATGAATTGTTTCCAATATGTTTTCAATCAAAATCGATAACATCAATTGTTAAATTACAGAAATTGATAAAATTGATAATCACAAAAAGTCGACCGATCGATTTCCATCGATTTTCAATATTAATCGATAAATTATAATCAATTTCAAACAATTACTATCAATTTTCATCGAGTATTGTAAATATCGATTTAAAGTTAGGCCCTGTTCAAATGGCCAGTCACTGAGCTTATCAATATCATCAGCCTGTACATGTGGACTTTGCAATGAAATACAACTATCTAGAAAAAATATAGATTATTGGAAATGTCTGCCATTTTGTTCTGCAGGTGGGTATCACTGGAGCTTTTGGTGTTTTCATAACTTTTAAACGAGTACAGAACTTATCACATGGCCCTCAGATTCCTTCACATTTGGTACGTACTTATGAGATAGAATTAATATTGAAATTTATCTTGACTAATGAATACATACTGGATGTTTTCAGATCAATACAGCCTATTGGCTCATGGTACAGGCATGTAAAACTGTAGGAAGCCTGGGGCTTGAAATGGTTTAACTAAACCCTGTATTCAATATAAATTTACAAGATTCATGGTCCTGCCAAAATTATGTGCTGTTAAGCACACTGGTATGAACATCAGCTTCCAAGATTATAGTATCATTATAAAGTACAAAAGGCTGATAATAATACTGGGAGAACATTAAGTAATAATCAATGAAATACCAGGTGAGGTTTCATGCAAATACATGATATCAGTTGACATGTGAAAACACCACTCCACAATGTTGCGCATCTAGAAGAAAATATGAATGGTGAATTAACTAATATTATTGAATGGTAAATGGGAAATAAACTCACTCTTAGTAAGTCAAAGACTGAGTTTTTGTTGATAAGTTCAAGGAAAAAGTTGGGCATATTTAATAGACCCCCGTCTCTTACTATCGATAGTACTTCTTCAAAACAAGTTGTATATTGATGGCAATTGCCATGAAACAGTTTACCTACCAATCTGCAGCAAGCACAAACTCTCGCAAGTTTCAAATCCGGCTGCAGTGGTTTCTTTTCTGGCTATGAAAATTATTATAAACACACCATTGGCATTCATGGAAAGTAGGGATTTTCTTATTGTTATTTTTTCTGTAATTGTTATTAGATTTTGTGATTAGTATATCTAATATTTATTTAAAAAATAAATTTAAAAGAAAGTTTTTAAAAATAAAAAAAATCCGAGAAGACTAGAAAGTCTAACCATTTGCAGATGTCGTTACAAAGGTAGCACTTTCTCCTCAATTATTTAAAGACCCTGAGTGTTGGTCCAGCCAAGGTTTTGAACCCGCGACCTCCCACATGGTAATCCGGTGCAAAAGCACGATTTATGATGTATTTATTTATTTATTTATTTAACTTAGTGGTAGTTTATAAGGACAATATAAGATAAGGACGATAAACCATAGGCCCTGTCTCACAACTCTTCATAATTCTCTGATTCTGCGCGACGTAGAAGAACCACTAGGGATGTAACAAAACGCTGGCTCTGACCACCCCTAGTGCTGACCTGTTCCATTCAGCAAGTGGCTGGCTTGGCGTGATGTCCCAAAAAGGCTTATACATGTAGGTGTATGAGGCCACACGCATAACAGCCATAAGTCAATGGGACTTTGCCGAGTGCTGAAATCACGTAGATGTAGATGTAGATGTAGAATTGGTCTCAGTTGGCATTTCATTGGTGTTTATATAATAAGCAAAACATTACTTACAGTTAACATGGCTTCTTGGAGATATGAAATTTCTCTTCATCTGACAAGTGTTTTTTAGCACTCAAAGAAAAGTTTTGTATCTCCATGTGGCCATGTAATATCCTCTATTTATCCTATTTACTCAGCCAGAAGTCGGCGGAGTCTAAATATGTGCTTGGGTCTTCATTGTTTTATTTTTTGTCTTTGTCAAGCTTCATCCGCAAAGCTCACTTCTGGTGTTTCTGCGCAAACGCAAGCTAAATTTAACAGTACCTCTTGGAAAGCCCTGGGGACAAGGTTGCACAAAACAAGGCCGCCGAAGGTCGCCATGTTAACATCACAAACGCTGAAGTGACGATTCACCTTGCGTTTACGAGGTGTGAACAACTAACTAATATGTAGACAGAAGTGTCAATAGGATTGTTTGCAAGTTCAACAGTGAGAAGAAAGGTTTTAAGATAGCCAAACTGAACTCCAGATGTTTTAGTCGTGCCTGTGGCTTCTACATAGTTACTTAACTGCTGTAATTTTGGTCAGTGTAAAACTGATCAGACTGCAGACTGCAGATTGCAGACCGGGGGTAAAATGCAGACTGAGGGTAAAATGCAGACTGCAGACTGCAGACCAGGGGTAAAATGCAGACTGAGGGTAAAATGCAGACTGCAGACAGCAGACCAGGGGTAAAATGCAGACTGAGGGTAAAATACATGTAAAATATCAATAATAAAACACGAGTCATTGCTTTGGAATGGTTCACATTTACTGATGTTAATTGATTGATTAACCCTTTGACTCCTACACCGGCCAAAACCATCCGTGCAGAGCCACATCCCTTGTGCCACTTGTGATGTCATCAGTTTTAATGCTCGCAGACAACTTTACCATGTAACATGTGTAGGGAGAAGAGATCTTTCAAACCATACCCAAATGAGCATGATTTTTTTAAACAGGCTGAAGAAAACACAAAAAAGCCAAGTGATGCGCATGCCCAAACTTTGAAAGCTCAAATCGAGCATCAGGAACAGAAGGATGCCAGGAGCTCTACCGGGAAACAGAGTTTTAGGCAGTTTTGGTTCTTTTCGGCTGGATTCTGACCAGAAAATGGCTCAACAAGCTTTAAAAGGTGTTTTCTGGGAAAATGTTTGGAGCCAAAGGGTTAAATGAAGTTAAATTTTGTACACGTCGAATTTTGGCATCTCTTCAATCAAAATGGTCATACAATGCCAATTTGCAAACTTCTTGATATATTTAAGTTGAGTACAAAGATTGAATGTCTTACACAAACTATAGGCTTGATACCTACAAGTTAAGCTTGCCCTGTTGTTGTGCATTCATGGTTTACTTGCCTTGTGTTCCGAACAATTCCAAGGCCATTTGAAGCAACTATAAAGATGTGGTGGTTTGAACGTTATTAAGACTTTGTCGATGAAAACAGGATGGAGAGTTGGTCGGTCCCAGACCTGACCGCAGACTAAACGAAATTCAAAATGGCTGACACAGGGCAACCCTAAAAGCAGCAATGGTGGAACGCTGGAATGGCGGAAAATCACCCCAATGTGATGTGCATGCCCGAACTTTGAAAGCTCAAATCAAGCATCAGGAACAGAAGGATGCCAGGAGCTCTACCAGGAAACAGAGTTTTAGGCAGTTTTGGTTCTTTTCGGCTGGATTCTGACCAGAAAATGGCTCAACAAGCTTTAAAAGGTGTTTTCTGGGAAAATGTTCAGGAGCTAAAGGGTTAAATGAAGTTAAATTTTGTACACGTCGAATTTTGGCATCTCGTCAATCAAAATGGTCATACAATGCCAATTTGCAAACTTCTTGATATATTTAAGTTGAGTACAAAGATTGAATGTCTTACACAAACTATAGGCTTGATACTTACAAGTTTAGCTCGCCCTGTTGTGGTGCATTCATGGTTTACTTGCCTTGTGTTCCGAACAATTCCAAGGCCATTTGAAGCAACTATAAAGACATGTGGTGGTTTGAATGTTATTAAGACTTTGTCGATGAAAATAGGATGGAGAGTTGGTCGGTCCCAGACCTGATCGCAGACTAAACAAAATTCAAAATGGCTGACACAGGGCAACCCTAAAAGCAGCAATGGTGGAACGCCGGAATAGTGGAAAATCACCCCAAATCCTAAAAGGTGGAATGACGGAAAATACCCCCGAATCCTAAAAGACGGAACTACTGAAATATAACCAAATAAATGGAATAATAAACACAAGGCTGGGGTAAACTAGTAATTTAAGATATAAGTGAGGTTGTGTCACTACATACTGAGATAGGTGACTTCCCATGGGTGTTCGTGTCACAGATTTATCCCGTTGAAGGATAAAACAGCCAAATATATTAAGTCTAAAGTGTGTATTGTACGAAATATACATTTCCTTGCGGACATTTCCATGGAGATTAAATTGGTACACAAAAACACGATATGGAACAAGTCAACCGTGCAACAGAAATGACTGCTTTTGAACATATTCCGAGCCGCCACATGCAGATGAAATTTCAGTGCATCAAATTAGTTAGTTTTGTACCCTTGGGCAAGGCTGAATTTTTTTGGTGGGAATTAATTTTTGCGCTTTCAGGAATCCCTGTCCATGCAAATATAAAATGTTACATATCCCCCAATTTCTCTAGTGGGGTTGCTTGCTCTGGCAATGGATGAAAAAACAACTGTGGTCAGCTTGATACGTTGTCTTCCATGTTACCTCTAACAAACTGAAATATGTTTTTTTGAGTACTTAATTTGATTTCCTCGGAAGTTAATATTTTTGGGGAACCTTTATTGGCGAACACAAAAAAGGGGGTGGGGACTGAAGGTCTTAATCTCATTTTCAGTCACTTTTAGTGTCATTTTTTACTGAGGGTGACACTGTATTATGCTGTGGATTCCAAACGAGAATCAGTCCTCATCAGCTGGATATCTCTGCAACAACTACAACAACAAACATTTCACATTTTTTGCTTCCTAGGTTTATGCATTCCAGCTTTTAGGATTTGGGGATATTTTCCATCATTCTGGATTTTAGGATTTGGGGGTATTTTCCATTGTTCCGGCTTTTAGGATTTGGGGTGATTTTCTGCCATTCTGGTGTTCCACCATTCCACCTTTCCAGTTTTTAGGGTCGCCCCCGACACGTAAACAAAGGTGAGATGCATAGAATTATGATTAGTTCGTGCCCTTGTAGTTAGCTTGGTTCAACGAAATGGGGCTCTACCTCGGTGTAACAACCTGTGAAACTCATGAATGACATAAAACAAAGAAAACAAAACATTCTAATCAATAGCATGCAGCAAAACAATAGCTCATAAAACAAAGAAAACGTTGTCAGGTTCTTACATTGAGGTAAACCCCAAAATGGGGAGTTCAAGAACTTGAGGTTGATAATATAATGTTTGACTAAGGCTAGGAAATGCCTTTTGGTTCGAGTTTTAGGGATTTTGGAAAAATTACGGGTACATACGAACACACTGAAGTCTTAATTTAATTGATCCGAATTTGATCGATTCCTTATGTTTTTTATTATTTATGTCTTATTTTATGTTCAGTCTGCATTTTACCCCTGGTCTGCTGTCTGCAGTCTGCAGTCTGCATTTTACACTGACCGCTGTAATATTGAGGGGTACATTTTGCTGAATAATTCAAGTATGGGTTATCACACACTATATCTCAATTTCTTGACATTATTTTTGAATGACAAGTGATTATATTTTTAAATTGTGTGATGTAAAATTCAACTTACTGTAGAACTGGCTGCAGAAACCTTACTCTCTTTAGCAATTCAATGTCAGCAAAAAGTTTCACCCTGCTGAATATTTTCCAAAAAATCCTGCATTCTGTAATGGCTTTAGTGCAAGCTAGTCGATCTATATGAGGAAACAAACTCCTGGGATCAAAAGCAGTCATTCATTGTTTTTATGGGTCATAATTCTCTACCTAGTCAGTTTTCTACGCCATTGTGTTTTGGGTCATCGTTTTCTAGACATCCATAACACAAGCAGTGTTGACTCTACTAGAAGAATGCGTTGTATTAGAAAAGGCAGATACTATCTGCTCATGATGAACATGATGCAATAGTGAAAATAAAATATGGAAAGGAATTCAGATCTTGTTATTCTTTAATACTTTGTCATAATATTACAACCGTGAAGTTGAATCGGTGAAGTAGCAAATTGCAATTTCTAATTGCCTTTTGTGGGAAGGCCGAGTAAAGGCCAATTACCTCTTGTTATCCTCTGTTGTTGTTGTTGTTGTTGTTGTTCTTATTATTATTGTTATTATTATTATTATTTGATCACCATTTCATGTCATCATCAAGTCAGTGGATGTGAAGTTATATGTTGAAACATTTTTTTATAGAACGATTTCTCATGGTTTAAAGAAAGTTAATAGTTTTAGTGTTTAATTTTCAAGTTGTCATAATCATATATGCAATTGTTGTTTACAGAGTATGTCTTAAAAATATTCTAAAGTCAAGGTTTTCAATAAGTTTTGAAATAGCCATTTAAGTTAACTAAAGTAGGCAGTGACCTGATGAATTTTTTTTAATAATTTGAGTGAAAATATGGACAAAGTAGGTAGTGGTAAGAGGTAAATGCTGACAAAGTAGGCGGCGATTTTCACTGGTTGCCGGCTTCTAATGAAACCCCATAAAGTATTTAGCATGATTTGGATATGATTCCACTTAGACTGGTTAGCTCAGTTGGTAGACCACCGGACTACCGTGCGGGAGGTTGTGGGTTCAAAGCCCAGCGACCAACACTCGGGGTCTTTAAATAATTGAGAAAGTGCTGCCTTTGTAATTACATCCTGCAAATGGTTAGACGTTCTAGTCTTCTCAGATAAGGATGATAAACCGTAGGTCCCATCTCGCAACTCTTCATAATTGATTCTGTGGGACGTTAAAGAACCCATGCACTGTTCGAAAAGAGTAGGGGACATAGTCCCCGTGTGGTGGTCTATCTCTACTAGAATGTGGTTATGGGGGAGGGATTTGCAGTTACGGGCCTGACAGTAATTGGCGCAAACTGTTGCAGTGTCCCTGCCAGGTCTCTGGCGAAGCTAATAAAATAAAATTAAAAAAGACCTTTTTTGAAGTCAAATACATGTATCACTTCTAGTTTCATGACATCTGTCATTCTTGTCACCCTCAGGTTATGACCTTCATGGGGTTTTCCCTGACTTGTGGGATACTGACAACACTGTACCTGTACATGTACACATATGAACTGTCTGTTGCTGGAGCACAGCAAGTACAGTGGTTTTCACTAGCTTATGGTGAAAATGATGTTGGGGGTAAAGAAAGGCATCCCGTCGCCTTTAATGCAAAAGATAAAGAGCAACATGCCCTCGTTGGGTCGATCTATGGATTGATGGTGGTGGAGCTCATTCTTGCTATGTGGTCAGTGGGGATCTGCCTTGTTAATGACAGACAGCAAATGCTCTCTGAGGATGAGCCTGTGAGTGTTGTCAGGAGCCCATCACCAGGAGCGTACAACTGCCCTATATTCCTGTCACGGCATTTTCACAGACCAATTTATTATTAGATTGAATTTCCTGCCAATATCAGTCTCCCATAGGAGTCCTGATGACTAATCACAGGTTGCTGCAGGTGCCACAAGTATCTGCACATGCAGAGCCTTTGTTTTCGCTCAGTAAACCTATTGTTTTGTGATGCTCTGGTCGCCGTTGCCGTTCTCATCGCCCTTTTTCTTTTTATAGTCTAAAAATAGATCTGGGTCTGTAAAAATGTCATGACATAGGCTTAGTATGAGAGTTGTACACCCCTAGTCATGGGCTACTGGTGTTGTTGAGTAATGTGTGGATAAATTCAATCAGCCACCCCTAACCCTGCTTCCAGGTATATCCCAGGCTTTTGATCAATTCAAAACCTCAACATCCCCCACCCCCACCCACCTCTAGGCATATCCAAGGCTTTTGATCAATTAAAAACTTCAACATCCCCCACCTCCAGGCATATCCAAGGCTTTTGATCAATTAAAAACTTCAACATCCCCCACCCCCACCCCCACCTCCAGGCATATCCCAGGCATTTGATCAATTCAAAACTTCAACATCCCCCACCCCCACCCCCCCCCCCACCTCCAGGCATATCCAAGGCTTTTGATCAATTAAAAACTTCAACATCCCCCACCCCTACCCCCACCCCCACCTCCAGGCATATCCCAGGCATTTGATCAATTCAAAACTTCAACATCCCCCACCCCCAACCCCACCTCCAGGCATATCCAAGGCTTTTGATCAATTCAAAACTTCAACATCCCCCACCCCTACCCCCACCCCCACCTCCAGGCATATCCCAGACTTTTGATCAATTCAAAACTTCAACATCCCCCACCCCCACCCCCACCCCCACCTCCAGGCATATCCCAGGCTTTTGATCAATTCAAAACTTCAACATCCCCCACCCCTACCCCCACCTCCAGACATATCCCAGGCATTTGATCAATTCAAAACTTCAACATCCCCCACCCCAACCCCCACCTCCAGGCATATCCCAGACTTTTGATCAATTTAAAACTTCAACATCCCCACCGCCACCCCCACCTCCAGGCATGTCCCAGGCTTTTGATCAATTCAAAACTTCAAAAACCCCCACCCCCACCCCCACCTCCAGGTATATCCCAGACGTTTGATCAATTCAAAACTTCAACATCCCCCAACCCCACCCCCACCCCCACCTCCAGGCATATCCCAGGCATTTGATCAATTCAAAACTTCAACATCCCCCACCCCAACCCCCACCTCCAGGCATATCCCAGACTTTTGATCAATTTAAAACTTCAACATCCCCCACCGCCACCCCCACCTCCAGGCATGTCCCAGGCTTTTGATCAATTCAAAACTTCAAAAACCCCCACCCCCACCCCCACCTCCAGGTATATCCCAGACGTTTGATCAATTCAAAACTTCAACATCCCCCAACCCCACCCCCACCTCCAGGCATATCCCAGGCATTTGATCAATTCAAAACTTCAACATGTCCCACCCCCACCCCCACTTCTAGGCATATCCCAGGCTTTTGATTAATTCGAAACTTCAACATCCCCCACCCCCACCCCCACCTCCAGGCATATCCCAGGCATTTGATCAATTAAAAACTTCAACATGCCCCACCGCCACCCCCACCTCCAGGTATATCCCAGACGTTTGATCAATTCAAAACTTCAACATCCCTTACCCCCACCTCCAGGCATATCCCAGGCTTTTGATCAATTCAAAACTTCAACATCCCCCACCCCCCACCCCCACCTCCAGGCATATCCCAGACGTTTGATCAATATTCACTTCTTCAACATCCCCCACCCCCACCCCCACCCCCACCTTCAGGTATATCCCAGGCATTTGATCAATTCAAAGCCTTAACATCCCCCACCCCTACCCCCACCTCCAGGTATATCCCAGGCTTTTGATCAATATTCACTGCTTCAACATCCCCCACCCCTACCCCCACCTCCAGGTATATCCCAGGCTTTTGATCAATATTCACTGCTTCAACATCCCCCACCCCACCCCCATCTCCAGGTATATCCCAGGTATTTTATCAATTCAAAACTTCAACATCCCCCACCCCCACCGCCACCTTCAGGTATATCCCAGGCTTTTGATCAATATTCACTGCTTCAACATCTGCCACCCCACCCCCACCTACAGGTATATCCCAGGCATTTGATCAATTCAGAGCCTCAACATCCCCCACCCCCACCTCC